>JAODAL010054252.1:0-24759 GCA_025379985.1 Phyllomedusa bahiana
CTTAGTACAGGGAAAAGGGAGTCCAGGCTCCCACAAGGGGCACTATCTACACAAAATTCCATGTACAGGGAGGAGGCAGCCCAGGGGGACAGCAGAGGTCCTATAACTACATAAATATTCCATCACAGGAGGAGGCACTCCTGGAACCCCACAAGGCACTAACCCACCAAATATTCCATGACAGGAGGAGGCACTCCGGGCTCCGACAGAGGGCCAAAACAACAGAATATTCCATGACAGGGGCAGCTCCAGGGGTCCCCGCAGAGGTCACTATTTTACACAGAATATTTCCCGTACAGGGGCAGCTCCAGGGTGATCACAGAGGTAACTAACTACACAGAATATTTCCGCACAGGGGGAGGGGGCTCCCGCTCCCAGCAGAGGCCTATACCACACAGCATATTCCATATACAGGAGGCAGCTCCAGGGCTCCCCCCCGAGGTCACTAACACCATAAAATTCCATTACAGGAGGCAGCTCCGGGGTCCCAGCCGAGGTCACTATACTACACAGGGAAATTTCCCTGTAAAGGAGGAGGGACTCCAGGGCTCCCGGGAGAGGCGCTAAACTAACAAAAATATTCCCTGTACAAAGAGGGGAGCCCAGGGCTCCCCCTCAGAGGTCACTATACTACACAGAATATTTCCCTTTACAGGGGACAGCTCCAGGGGGACCCCCAGAGGTCATATACACACAGAATTTTCCAAGCCAGGAGGAGGCAGCTCCCGGGCTCCCAGCAGAGGTCACTATACTACACAAATATTCCATGTACGGGGGAGACAGCCCTGACTCCCGCAGAGGTCACTGTAACCAGAATATTCCTTTACAGATGAGGGAGCTCCAGGGCCCCCGCAAGGTCACTATACTACACAGAATATTCATTACAGAGGAGGGAGCCCAGGGGTCCCAGCAGAGGTCACTAAAACACACAGAATATTCCCTGTACAGGGGGAGGCAGATCCCCCGGGGTCCCACAAGGTCACTATTAGTCTTTTAGCGATTATTTTCGACAAAGTTGAAATCGGCACCGAAATTTTCGTTGATGGGATTTTTTAGATCACGCGATAATTTAGGTTAAAAATCTGTGCATCATCTAATTAAGATCGCGCCTTTTTTGGGCGTTTCCTGTCTTTTTGGGGCTGCCAGCAAATCAGCTTACAGAAATAGAGCAGGGTGAGCTGTGTGTGCGACGTCATGACTGGGATGTTTATGGTTTCGATTGGCTGGAAAAATGACATGACCTCTTTTTTACATAAACAGCCCTTCCTGTTCATGAATCAGTGTCCTCTCAGCGTCTAAATAGCAGTAGAACGTGCGCTCTGCCTGTGTCCCAAACAGCTCAGCGAAATTATTCTAATTTCTGCACAAAAGAAACCTCTTACTGTTAGCTGTGATCCTTAAAAACTTAGTTAGATCAGAGTTTGGGAAAAGATTTTATGAAAGTTAGGTAGAGAATTTTAAAGGGAGCATCTACCGCTGTAAAGTCACGGGGGAGCGGGGGGGTGGCCCCCACGGGCAACACAGACAAGCTCTATAAAGAATACTGGATTAAGTTCACCAAGACTTAGTGTAACATTGAAACTGTAATAGCTTTATTATTAACAGTTTTCTATTGAATTATTTCCGGATATTGGGCAGCCTAAACTTATATTAGGATACACATCTTTTCTAGTAACTGCAAGGTCTCTTTGTTAGGCAAAACTCCACTTTTATTCTCAGTATACATTTCAGATAGGTGTTCTTTTTCAATTTTTGCCCATTCCAGCTTTGTTGATATAGCCACCTTGCTGTTAAATTAGAATCCGAAATTTTGTAGTCAGCACAGGGTTTATAGGTGCCAAAAATACCTTTTATTTATCCGAATACATTACAGATACGTTTTTTTCACTTTTTGCCACTACAGCTTTGTTCATTGAGGCACCTTGCACTTAAATTGAATACAGCAATTTTGTAGTCAAACCCCAGGGGAAATTTAAGTGCCAAAAAAAAACCTTTTATTATCCGAATACATTACAGATAAAGTGTTTTTTCTCTTTGGCGCACTACAGCTTTGTTCATTGAGGCACTTTGCATTTAAATTTGAATCCAGCAATTATGTAGTTACCACAGGTGAAAATTTATAGGTCCAAAAAATACCTTTAAATTTTCCGAATACATTACAGATACGTGTTTTTTCACTTTGGCGCACTACAGCTTTGTTCATTGAGGCACCTTGCACTTAAATGTGAATACAGCAATTTTGTAGTTGAAATAGAATTGAATATAAGTTTGATAGTTTGATAATCATTTTAATTTATGGCATCCATCTTGTCTTCTTCAAACTTAAATCTTTGTGTAATATTCTGTATGAATTTCTGACTAGGATACAAGGACATGTTCTGTTCCGCTCACATCATAATATTTGGTCTAAGAGGCATTTGGTCTGACCGTGGCATTTGAATAACAGGTCATAGCTGCTGCTTGTTTAAGGTTATTAGATTAGTGTAACTGAGGCAGATGTCAAAGCATTCATTTTTATTTTTTGGTAGATGGGAGGTGTCATGATTTTAATAATTAAATGATATCTTTACATTAAGACACTGATTGGATTGTAACCTATATCTTATGCTATATACTTATCTTTGATTGGATTGTAATATGCCTACCTTCTCTGTATGATCACGCCTATACCCTTTAAAAAATCATGTCAGTCCATAATAAAGTATTCTAATCTTTTGAATAGAATCACAGTGCATTGTTGTGTTTGAAGGTCCGTGGGAGACAGAGAGGTTGCTAAGAAAGGATATCTACATCAGTCACCACAGGTGAATTGATAGGTGCCAAAAAATACCTTTTATTATCCTAATACATTACAGATACGTGTTTTTTGCACTTTTGCCCAGTCCAGATTTGTTGATAGAGCCACCTTGCAGTTAAATTTGAATCCAGCAATTGTGTAGTTACCACAGGTGAATTGATAGGTGCCAAAAATACCTTTTATTATCCGAATACATTTCAGATACGTGTTTTTTCACTTTGGCGCAGTACAGCTTTGTTGATAGATCTACTTTGCAGTTAAATTTGAATACAGCAATTTTGTAGTCACCACAGGTGAATTGATAGGTGCCAAAAATACCTTTTATTATCCGAATACATTTCAGATACGTGTTTTTTCACTTTGGCGCAGGCCAGCTTTGTTGATAGATCTACTTTGCAGTTAAATTTGAATACAGCAATTTTGTAGTCACCACAGGTGAATTGAAAGGTGCCAAAAATACCTTTTAATATCCGTATACATTTCAGACAGGTGTTTTTTTCACTTTTGGTCAGTCAAGCTTTGTTGATAGATCTACTTTGCAGTTAAATTTGAATCCAGCAATTTTGTTTTGATTTGAGGGATTTGAGAATAGCTGTGATTTTGCCGTCTTTTAATAAGACGCTTTCCAAAACTCTTCCATACCTTCTCAAATTTTTATATTTCTCAACATGGAGCGAAATTCAGGTGGTAAGCGAGCAAAAAGGGGGGTAGGACATGGAGGTAGAGGTACGAGAGAAGGTGCTCCTTCCAGTGCTGGCGACAACACGCATGCCAGCGGATCATCAGTTGCAGGACCGTCAGGCCTGTCATCGCTGGGTCAGGGCCCTGTGAATCTCAGTAACGAACAGCGTCGCCAATCTGTCCTTCAGTGGTTAATGCAACCTGCATCCAGCAGTCTTACCTCCTCGTCCTCTCAGTCACGGCCACAAATGTCATCATCAGCATCACCAGCATCCGTCCAACATGAAGCAGCCCAAATGTCAACTCGTGTACCCACCACTGTGGATAATCCATTTTCTGAAGACCTCTTTGATGACAAAATGCGGTTGGGGTCAGAAGGCATGTTAAAAGATCAAGAGGCCAAAGAGGATGATTTTCTCTGCTCTGACGCCCAGTTACTGATGCCATCAGAGGAGGAGAAGGAAGCTGGTCAATCGGCAAAAATCCCGGGCGGTCGGCAACGCCTTGCAGTCCCTCTTGCTTGTAGCCCGCAGCTCCTGGATGCAGAATGTCAGGACGACGAAGTCACCTGTGTTGATGATGATGATGACGACATTGCGGATCCAACGTGGTCTTTTCAGCAGAATTTGCTTGCGAGCGCTTCATCACTGGACGAGGAGGAAGACGATGGGGTAGTGTCAGTACGGGTTCCGCCTCAAAAAGGGAGAGGGCGGTCGCAGAAGTCCGCTGATATGATTCTGCCAGCCACGGTCAGCGCAAAACCCCGCTCCTCGCTTATCGCCGTCAAAAAGGTCCAGGACCTCTCAAGCCTGGGCCTTCTTTGAGCAAGCCTCTGATTCACCCAGCGATGTCATATGCCGCCTTTGCCGTAAACGCATAAGTAGAGGCAAGAACCTTAGGTGGTTAACCACCACCAACATGTCTAGTCACATGCAGCGAATGCATGAGTTGAAATGGAGGCAACATTTGGCCAAAAAAGGCCAGACTGACGCCGGGCCTCCAACCACTGTCAGACCCCCTGTCTCCGCCTCCTCCTCCGCCACCACCAAGTGTTCCTCAGCTGCCCATGTCTCTCAGAGTCATGATCAGGGATCAGCCTCCGCTTCAGCCTCCACCGTCGCCCGAGTACCACCAGCACCACCAGAGACCCATCCTACCCCTTCTCCTCCCACCAGTTTGATGACCTGCATGCCGTACAGCGGTCAGTCTAGCAGCCAGCCTTCTGTCTTCCAGATTTGGGAGCAGAAGAAACACTTTAACCCAAACCATCCCAAAGCCGAAAGCCTGAATGTCGGCATTGCCAGGCTTTTGGCCTAGGAAATGTTGCCTTTCCGTCTGGTGGACACAGATGGGTTCTGCCACATCATGGCCCTTGCCTGCCCTCAATCCCAGATGCCGAGCAGGTATTTCTTTTCCAGATAAGCCATCCCTGCCCTTGCCAGCCACTTGTCATCTAAAATTTCAAGCGCGTTGTCTGCTTCTGTGGCCGGAAAAGTCCATCTGACTAGTAAGCACGGCCAAGGCCGCTATATCTCTGTGACAGCTCACTGGGTGAGCTGGGTGGATGTCTCTGGGGTTGACGGTGGCTCTCAGGCTCGGCGCACGCTCTTCAAAACCACAGGGATGGTGCAGGGTTCTTTCCCCCAAGGTCCTGGTGGTGGCATCACGTGCCCAGAGAAACCAGGCCGTGTTGAAATTAATCTGTCTTGGAGATCGTCCACACACAGGTCAGGAGCTGTGGACGGCTCTCCGCAATGAGACTTGTGCCAGGCAAGGTGGTGTGCGATAACGGGCGAAATCTGCTGGCCGCCCTTAAGATCGGTAGGCTGGAGCACATCCTTGCCTGGCACATGTCATGAACCTTGTCGCCCCAGAAATTTCTAAAAAGCTACACCGGGTCTAGACTGCCTGCTGAGGAAGGCCGAAGTCTAAGTTCGCACTTCCGCCATTCGAAACTGCTTCATCCCGCCTGGCTGCGTTGCAGCGTCAGCTTGGCCTCCCCGTCAACCGTCTCATTGTTGACGTGGCAACACGCTGGAATTCCACCCTCCACATGCTCCAGCGATTGTGGCAGCAGCGCAATGCCATTTCGCAGTACGAAGTGACACATGGCCTGACAAGCAGCGGTGCGGACCTCGGGGTGTTGAGCCACCGAGAGTGGAGGCAGGTGAAAGCTCTGCACCATCCTTGCCAGTTTTCAAGAAGCCACCAAAATGGTCAGTACGGACAATGCCCTTGTCAGCATGGGGCATTGTGGTGATCTTAGTTCGGGAAAACGATCTTTTGACACTCTGAAACAACAGGTCCCACCAGCGACGGATGAGGAGACGGACACATATGCGGACAAGGAGCCTTTCTCTCCTTTCAATCCAAAAGGGGCCGACAGTTTCCCCCAATTTCATCGGTCCTTCATTAGGCAGGGGTTTTCGGGGTCCAGGGCTAGTGCAAGGGTGGCGCATCAGCTCTCAGGGTCATCATCTTCAGGAAAGTCAGGGTTTGTTTTTAAAGCTGTGCCGGAGGCAGCGGAGGAGGAGGAGGAGGGGGAAAGGTTTTCCTAGACACCGACGTAACCGACGTCCCTGCCTTGGAAAGAGGTTGGCGCAAATTTTGAGGCGGAGAGGAAGATGAGGAAGATCAGTTTGCTAGTCCCCCTCGACCCAGAGGCTTGGGAAAATCAAGGCTCCATCTCTCACATGAGTGCTTGGATGCTCCATTTCCTCCAACATGATCCTCGCATTAAGGCCTCAAAATGAAAAAAGTTACTGGGTGGCCACCCTCCTGGATCCCGGTAAAAAACAAAATTCAGCACTTTCCTTCCACCCATCCAAAAATAGAGAGAAAATGCAGGAAAATGGAGACCTTGCTGATTGTGTTTATTCTATATGCTAGATTTGATTTTGAATATATTAATGCCAATTTTCTCATGGTCCCTAGATAAAGGGGAAATGGCGAACAGAGGTAGAGCTGTGTTTCTCAGATACAAGGGAGATTCAGATCAGAGTGTTTTGTCAGACCTAAGGGTAGTGTTTCAAACAATTGTACACGGCATACCGTGCCAATTTTAAAATTTCTTGGTGGGAAAAGTGGAAACCACTGGAACATTATATAGAGTCCCGTATTGTTCCTAGGGGTCTAAGAATATTTGTGACCCCACCCATAAGATCTCAGTCAGAATCATTATTGGCTGAATGGGAAACAGAATTAATAGATAGCTTCATTGCGATTAATGCAGTTTACTATTGAAAGAAAGAAAAAAAACACTTGAAACACCTCAGAGACCCTAAACAATCTAATAGAACAGGCTCTAAAACTAAAAAGTATCCAGATTATAATAAGCGAGAACAGAGTCTGCAATCTTCATTGAAAAATATCAGACAGGTTTGGGAAAGCACGTAAGCGTAAACAATACTTGAGGGACCTCCAAGAGTTTAAAGAGGGTAAAGCATATAGCTTCCCTTAAAACCAAGACCCACGGTCCCAAAAGAAACTCCTTTATCAGAAGGGGAATCATTGATACAAATTCAAAAGTGTCAAATACATCACAAACACGTAGAAAAAAGGTAGACCGGTAGGAAGTAGGTCCAGAAAATGGGGTCCGAGGCAAAATGTGGAGGAAAGGGGCATGTATTTAGATTACTATAACACCCTCATCCTCATCAGCCAATTTTCCCAGGCACCCTCTTTTTTAGAGGGGAGAGGAGGACAACCTTATGGTCTAACGCCAGAGACAGAGGCCATAATCCCTGACCATCAACAGATAATTATTTTATCAAAATGGAATTGACTAAATATGGGAGCTAATGGTTCTTCAGAGAGGTTTAACTTTTGTGCCCACAACGAAGTTTAATGATTTTACATGGGTTAAAGATCTACATCTATTCGCCCGGAAACTTAAATGGCATAAATATTTCAAGATTAGGGATCAATTAGAAGGTGAACAACTAGGAGTGACACCGCAAGATCTTGAAGGAGTTCACACTCTGGTATCACTATTAGAGGAGGGAGAAACTAGAGGAGGACAAACAGATCTTAGATTGAAAAGTAGAAGGATGCCCCCTCATCAACTTGAAGCACAGGAGATTGATCTTTTTGTAAGGGTGGTCTCTCAGGAACTACATGTTCTAAGTGAACAAAGATTACCTTTCCATAATAATCTCTCCAAGGATGAACTATATGCGTTGTCATCGCTTGAACGAGATAAGTCAGTGGTTATAAAACCATCTGATAAGGGTGGCAATATAGTCATCCTTAATCATGATACATATCAGCAGATGTGTAATGACCTTCTAAAAGATAAAAAATGTTATAACATCTTACCTAAAGATCCTACAGCCATGTTTTCAGCCGAATTGGAACAGTTACTGGTAGAAGGGTTGGATTCCGGCCTCATTACACACACGGAATTCAAATTCATGATGCCAGTAAATCCCCAAATACCAACATTTTATTCGGTACCAAAAATCCATAAGGGATATTCCCCGTTAAAAGGTAGACCGATAGTGTCTGGGGTAGAATCTATCACGCAGAATGTAGGGATCTATATAGATAACATCTTACAAAGTTTTGTCACCACATTACCATCATATATTCAGGACACCTCAGACCTTCTACGTAGATTAGATGGTATCTCAGTTAATAAGCGGGTTTTCTTTTTGGCATCCATTGATGTTTGAGGGGTCTGAAACAGAAAATTTCCACATGAACTTGGCATCCAAGCAGTGCAGTATTTTCTCTCAACCAGGAGCATAGAATACCAGGCACATAATGACTTTGTGATCAGGTTATTAGATTTTGTGCTAAGGCATAATTATTTTGTATTTGGGACCAAAACCTTCCACCAGCTCAGGGGCACTGCAATGGGGAGCCCGTGTGCTCCCACATATGCCCATCGGTTCCTGGGCTGGTGGGAGGCCACACTGGTGTCTGAACCTGGAGATGATCAGTGGCCCCCCCAGATTTTATTCTGGGGGAGGTATATAGATGACATCCTGATCCTCTGGGAGGGCACCAAATGCACCTTTGATAGTTTTTTGACTCATCTTAATGCTAATAACATCGGCATGCACTTTACATCTGAAATCCAAGAAAAATGTTTACCTTTTTTGGATATACTAATCACAAAGGACATCAACGGTAATATACAAACGGATATGTATAGAAAACCTACAGCAACTAACAGCTTGCTGCATTGGGATAGCCATCACCCTTTTACATGTAAAAGAGGTATACCAAAAGGTCAGTTTCTTCGATGAAAAAAAAACTGTTCGAGAGAAGAAGATTTTGGTAGAAAAAATTCGAAATTTTGCGTGATAGATTCCTCAATAGAGGATATCCTCCTGAAGTTCTAGATTCTGCATATTGGCATGCAGTCAAACAAAATAGGGCATCATTACTCCAAACTAAATCTCGGAATAAGGCTGCTGAGAAAGAGGCACGTATTGTGGCAACCTTCGATGATAGGAACAGGGAGGTTGTCCAAATTCTCCAAAAATATTGGGGTATACTCTGCCTAGATCAGATCTTATAGGAAATATCTACCCTCCGTCCACACATAACATACAGAAAGGGAAGATCAATCAGGGACAGACTGGTCCACAGCCATTATATACAACCCAATAATCAGGCAGGCACATGGCTAGAAAGAAAACCGATTGGTATGTTTAGATGTGGACGGAATTGTGTTGCATGTCCACTTATTCAGCAAGGCAAGACGTTCACAAGTGCCTCAAATAAAAAACAATATTACATCCGTGATTTTGCAAATTGTAAAACAGAAGGAGTCGTGTATGTCTGTACCTGTCCTTGCCACCTGAATTATATAGGTAAAACCAAGAGACCCTTTAGAAGAAGGGTAGGAGAACATATGGGGGGACATACGTAACAAAAAGAGACCCCCCCATAGCTAGGCATATATGGGAACATCAGGGAGGGGAACCATAAAACCCTACGATTTATGGTTATGGAGGTAGTCAGATGTCCACCAAGAGGTGGTGACTGGAACAACAGAATATTATGTAAGGAGACGCAGTGGATCTATAGGATGGAATCTATCCACCCCAGAGGCCTCAATGAGACACTATATTTTGGGTGTTTTATTTAATTTACTGAGTAACACATTCAGCATCTGTTAGTAACTTTTTAATAACATTCTTTATAATGTAACATCTTAATAATGTCATATGGGAAGTGATGTTTTATTAGAAATAATTGGCTATTTTTTGATGTACTATCATCCTTATCATGAAAAACACTATATCTCCTGAATGCTCTCACTGGATTAACATATTTCAGTTTGAGACAGGAGATCTAATTAAGCTCCGCAATAACAATGCAACTTACCATGGGACTTAAAAACATCACAAAAGGCTAGTTAAATATTAACAATAAATTATACAGACACTAGTTATATGGCATTGTAAATATAGATATATGCCATTAATGAGTGATATATGAAGCGCTCGCGATGTATGAGCGCATTATCAGGAGTTTTTTCCGGCTGCTGAATGCCGGGGCTAACACGTCATTTAGTCCCGATACGTCACTTCCGCACATGCGCACTCGCACATCCGGAACGCCGGTATGTGGAATAGGCAGCATGCAAGCCCGGGATCGAGCCGGTGGAAGTGAATGACAGGTAAGCTAAGTCCCAGTATATTATCCAATTCATCTGAGGGGTTGCACTGTGTATAAAAGGAGGACGGACTAACATCAATTCGTCTCCAATACATCATGGATACCAGTACATCTTACTACTCCTGTGTATAGGAACTATCGTGGCATCCTCACAGGATTGGAATATTTTTGTAACCTGGCAATATCATAGAACCTGCACAGGATTCAGCTAAGTATTCACTTATTAGATTATCGTTATGAGATATTGTGATTTACACAACAATATTACAGCAATGAGATATCCCCTGATGAACCCTATTTTTTAGGGGGAAACGCGTCGGGAGTGCTGATTATAACTCATAACAAACATTAATAAGGCTGTTAAGGTGTGTAGCTTTATATCTGAAGGTGACTACAACTTTACAATATAAGGCTGATAAGGTTTACAGTCTTTATTTGCAAGCGATAGGTCATAGTACTGATTGCATGATTAGAGTTCCAGTCATTCATATAGAGTGGAAGCCGGGTCTTATCAGGCGATGACCCCACTGACTGACAGGACTCAGTGTACAGTATATCTAGGTGTTTGGTTAGTATTAGTATAGGGGCACATTATTATATTTTAAAAGGTATTAAATAAAAGTTACATTTTAAAGGGGTATATATAATTTGCAGTGATAGTATAGGTAAAAAATCCCTGTGTTTATTCTATATGCTAGATTTGATCAACTGGAGACATCTGTTGCGTCTGCTTCACGTTCTTCAAATGTCATGGTGGAACAACATCAGCGACGTGACAGCAGTAGAGTGCCAAGTAGGCGTAGTGGCACCAGCAGCAGGCAAGGTGGCAGAAGCCTAATGGGTGACCTCTGGCAATCTTTATTTAACCAACCTCACCAAAGCATGCAATGCAGGGCGACACAAAACAACACCCAGAGACCAGCTTAAGATCATGGTGCACGACTATCTGCGTCTCAAACACCGATGTTTTTTTTATGTGTTCCGGACCCAATAGACTTCCCGGGTTTTCCAAAATGGGACGAATGGCCCGAGCTGGCTTTACCACGCCATAGAGGTGTTTGTCCTGCCCAGCAGCCAGCGTCATACTGAGCGGACCTTCAGCACAGCCGGAGGAGTCATTACAGAACAAACGCATCCGGCTTTCCACAGATATGTGGATCGTTTGACTTTCATCAAGATGAATACAGGCATGGATCTCTGATGATGTTGTGGCCCCAATTGCCGAGGTCACCCCATTAAATTGCTGGTCTACTTCACATTCCTCTCCAAACAGAAAATTTGGGCCTCTTTAAAAAAAATATTTTTAAAATGATCATTTCTTACTGCAATTTTTATTTTCTTTCCCAACAGTTCATTTTGCTGGTTTTGTTTTTGAGGAGACTGTAAAAAGACACCAAGGTTTCATGACAAAACCACATTCCATTTACTCACTTCATCTTTAGAATTTTTCGCATTGTCAATGGTTTTGGGGTCATGTTGGGTCAATGGTTTTGGCTGAGAAGTCATATTTATAATTTTTTGGGGTCATGTTACTGTGAGATACAGCAATAATTATGGTCCTTTGGAAAAAGAATGTGGCTTTTAAGTGGCATTTCTCCCTCACAATTTTTAACAGTGGTGAGAAGTCATATTTATAATTTTTTTGGGGTCATGTTGCTGTGGAGATACAGCAATAATTATGGTCCTTTTGGAACAGAAATGTGGCTTTTAAGTGGGGATTTCTCCCTCACAATTTTTAACAGTGGCTGAGAAGGTCATTTTTATAATTTTTTGGGTCATGCTGCTTTGAAAAAGCAGCAATACTAAAAGGGCCTATTCCAAAAAATTGTTTCTAATAGACATTTGTTCTTTACAATTGTCAAAAGTGGCTCATGGGTCATGTTTTGAATTTTTGGGGGCATTTTTGCTGTGACATGCAGCTATATACAGGTCCTATTATAAAAAATGTTGTTTCTAACAGACATTTTTTTCTTCACATTGTCCAAAGTGGCTCAAGGGTCATGCTTTGAATTTTTGGAGGCATTTTGCTGTGACATTTCAGCTATACTACAGGTCCTATTATAAAAAAATGTTGTTTCTAACAGACATTTGTTCTTCACAATTGTCCAAAGTGGCTCATGGGTCATGTTTTGAATTTTTGGGGCATTTTGCTGTGACATGCAGCTATACTACAGGCCGTATCATAAAAAATGTTGTATCCAACAGACATTTGTTCTTCACAATTGTCAAGAGTGGCTCAAGGGGGATGGTGGGTGTCAGAAACAGGAATAAAGGGAGGACATGTTAATGGACACATATTGAAAAATGACTTGTTTTTTCAATAAATTTAACATAGCTATCAAAACCCCGTATTGAGACAACCCATTTAATATAATTAAAAAAAGAGAAACAAAGACATGGTGGGATTCCCATCCTATTTTTAAAAAATTGTTTTTCTAGAATTAAACTACTAAAAAACTTGCATGTATAAAAATAGCTTTTAAAAAAATTCCTCTGAATTGTACAAGGGAGGTAACAGGAAAACTTGACCAGATGTAGGTTATTCAGGGCATGGAGTATGGAGCACGGACAGAGAACAAAGTACAGAGAACATTTTCCCCCAGCACGTTGAGTAAAATGAGAAAAAGAATGCCAAGATAAAGGGCACCTGGTGTAACAGGAGCGTTAACCACCGTATTTCCAAGTGAAGCTCAATTGGTCCACACTCATACGGAGGGGCAAGCGCTACCCAGGTATTTTACTGTGTACAGAGGAAGGCTGGAGTTCTCACACTTCCGCTTCCGCACTCTTTCTTCAGCACGACAGTTTTCGTTTGCTGCGTCATCAGGGGATTTTAACTGCGTGTTAATAGATGACGGACGCCAGCCTGGGCTCTCACCGCACCCACGTAACTCCGGCCCTGGGTCATAACTGTGGCAACAGGACAGGTATAGTCAATGTCCAGTTCAACTAAAATGGTGGGTTGAAAGATCCTTTTTCCGGCACTTTTTAATCTGGGGGTCAGACAGGTTTAATGGTCATTCTGCGGTCCAGGACAGGTATAGTCAATGTCCAGTTCAACTAAAATGTGGTTGAAAGAACTCCTTTTTCGGGACTTTTAATCTGTGGGGTCAGACAGGTTTTTAATGGTCAACTGCGGTCCAGGACAGGGTATAGTCAATGTCCAGTTCAAATAAAATGGTGGTTGAAAGACTCCTTTTTGCGGCACTTTTTAATCTGTGGGTCAGACAGGGTTTAAGGGTCATGCTGCGGTTTCCCGGACAAGGTTTGTCAATGTTTCCCGTTCAACTAAAATGGTGGTTGAAAGACTCCTTTTTCCCGCATTTTATAGATGTGGGCGACATGCAGGTTTGGGGCTCATGATGAAACCCTGGACAGGTATAGTTAATGTCCAGTTCAACTAAATTTGGTGGTTGAAAGGGCTACTTTTTCCGGCACTTTTTAATCTGTGGGTAAGACAGGGGCTAAGGGGCATGCTGCGGTCCAGGACAGGGTTTGTCAATGTCCAGTTCAACTAAAATGGTGGTTGAAAGACTCCTTTTTTCCAGCACTTTTTAATCTGGGGGTCAGACAGGTTTAAAAGGTCATTTAATGTGCCAGGACAGGGTTTGTCAATGTCAGTTAACTAAAAATGGGGTGACACAGATCTTTCCTTTTTACTGGGCACATTTTCTAATCTGGGGGTCAGACAGGTTTAATGGTGCATTTACTTCGGTCAGGACAGGTATGTAGGCAATGTCCAGTTCAATTAAAATGGTGGTTGGAAAAAGATCCTTTTTCCGGCATTTTTAATCTGTGGGTCAGACATGTTTAAGGTCATCGCTGCGGTCCAAGGACATGGGTTTGTCAAATGTCCAGTCAACTAAAATTGTAGTTGAAAGATCCTATTTTCGGCACTTTTTTATTCTGGGGGTCAGACAGGTTTAAATGGTCATACTGTGCGCGTCAGGGAAAGTTCTAGTCAATGTCCTGTTCAACTAAAATGGGGGTTTTAAATCTGTCATTTGGCCCACCCAATGCCCCTTCCGGGTCCATCTTTAAAGCACAGCCCCTGGTGCCCAGGGAGGCCGGGAGCGAGGCAGGTCGGAAATTTGGAAAGGGGGGTTTCACGCTGTCATTGACCCGGGCCCAAGGGTTTTTTTTGATTCGGTTGCCCAAGATTTAAAAAAGGGTCCACGCTGGGGAATAGGGCCCGTCACTGTACACAAAATTATTTAAATTCTTTTATAAACCTGAGTTAAAATCCTGTATTATACTCCAAGCCGCCGGCTCCCCAATTTTTTGCTGGGGGCCAGTCCCCTTTTTAAACAAACTTATTTATGCGTATTTGATCCTGAGTTCACCCTGTTTTAATACCCCAAAAGTTTGCACTCATTTATTCGCTTTGCAGTCCCCTGTTACATACATTACTTACCCCTGTACTGTTTCCTTTCCAGTAACATCCTGTTTTAAACCTCCAAGCTGCGCTCGCTATTCTGCGGGTGCAGCCCATTTTACATACTTTAAATTTACCCCGTACTAACCTGATTAACATCCGGTATTATCCTTCAGAGCGCGCCCCACTATTCTTCCCCGTGAAATTCACTTTTCATACATTACTTACCCCGTCCCAGTTTCCGAGAAACATCCTGTTTTAAAAACTCCAAGCTGCATTCACAAATTCCCTCTGGTGCGTCGCTGGATACATTACTTAACCGGTACTGATCCTGATTTTACATCCTGTATTAAAACCCAAGGTAAATTTTAACTATTTTTTTGCTAGTGCAGTCACTGTACAAACTTTCCCTTTAAACCTGTACTTACCCTGATTTCCCATCCTGTATTATCCTCCAGAGCTCGCTCACTATCTGCTGGGAAATTCCCTGACATACATTTTTATCCGGGTACAGGTCCTGATTTAAAATCCTGTTTTATCCTCCAAAAGCTGCTCTCACTATTCTGCAGGTGCCGTCACTGTAAAACCCATTACAAAACCTGTACAAAATCCTCATTAAATCCTGTATTGTCCTCCCGAGCTGCATCACTCTTCTTGCTGTGAAGTCATTGTAATAAAATTACTTACCCTTTTGTACTTTTCCCTGAGTTAAAAAACCCTTTTTATCCTCCAGGGGGGGGGCTCGCTCACTATTCTCTGGTAGTCACTGTACATTACATTATTTACCCCTGTACAACCCTTTAGTTAAAAACCTTTTATTATCCCTTCAGAGCTGCATTTCATTATTCTGCAGGGGGGGGTCACGTAAAAACACTTTTTTATCCTGAAACTAATCCTGAGTTACATCCCTGTATTACCCTTTTCCAAAAGCTGCGCTCACTATTTTGCGGTGCATTCACTGTACATACATTACATATCCGTACATTCCTGATTACATCCTTTATTACCCTTTCGAGCTGCGCTCACTATTTTCCCGTGCATTCTTTTGTACATACATTACTTACCTTTTACAGATCCTGAGTTTACATCCTGTTTTATCCCTCCAGAGCTGCGCTCACTATTCTGCTGGTCCCAGCCCACGGGAACATACTTTTGCTTATCCGAACTGATCCTGATTTTAACATCCTGTATTGCCCCAAAGACTGTACTCACTATTCGCGGGAGCTTCACTGTGCATCCCTTTATTTTACCCCTGTACTGATCCTGAATTTTTCCTCCAGACGTCGCTCACTATTCTGCGGGTGCATTCACTGTACATACTTTTACTTATCCTTTACCACCCTGAGTTAAACCTTTATAACCCCTTCAAGCTGCGCTCACAAATTCGCTGGTGAAAATTCATTTTTAACAAAACTTTACTTATCCGTACAGATCCTGAGTTACTTTCCTGTATTATACTCCAGAGCGAAATTCACAATTCGTTTTTTTGCTGCCCCTTGAAACATTACTTTAACCTGAACGGGAACCTTTAAGTTACATCCTGTAAAAATACCCCCAGAGGTGAACTTAACAATTCTGCTATTTGCATTCACTGACATACTTCCTTAACCGGTACAAAACCCTGATTTTACACCCCTGTATTACCTCCAGAGCGCCTCACTATTCTGCTGGGGGAAAATTCACTGTAAAATACTTTATTTCCCTTTTGAAAACAGGTCCTGATTTTACATCCTTTTATTACCCTCCAGACGCTCTCCCTATTCTGCAGTGCCGTAACTGACATACATTACTTATCCTGTACTATCCTCAGTTATATCCTGTTTTGGGTCCTCCCGAGCTGCACCACTCTTCTGCTGTGAAGTCATTGTACAACTTTTCTTACCCCTGTACTTTTCCTATTTTAAAACCCTTTGTTTTTATCCTCCAGAGACTCGTTTCACTATTCTCCCCTGGGGCAGTCACTGTACATACATTATTTATCCTGTACAATCCGGGTTTACACCCTTTTTATTATCCTTCAGAGTTTGCACTCATTATTCGCGGGTGCATCACTGAAACATACACTACTTTATCCTTTTACTAACCTGATTTTACATCCTGTTTTAACCCTTTCCAGAGCGGGCGCTCACTATTTTGCTGGTGCATTCACTGTACATACAAAAATTTTACCCTGTACTATTCCGAAAATTTACACCCTTTTATTACCCTTTCCCAACTCCCACTTTTTTACTGGTGAAAATTCTTTGTACATACATTTACTTATCCTGTAAGATCCTGAGTTACATCCTGTATTATCCCTCCAGAGCGGGCGCTCACTATTCTGCTGGTGCAGTCATTGAACATAAAATTGTTTAAATCCTGTACTGATCCTGATTTTCACCCTGTTTGTCCCTCCAGAGCTTACCACAAATTCTGCTGGGAGCATTCACTGTGCATACTTTTCTTATCCGTACTGATCCTGAATTATCCTCCAGAGCGTCGCTCACTATTCTGCGGGTTTGCAGTCACTGAAACATAATTACTTTTTCCTTTACTCACCCCGAGTTACATCCTTTAAAATTTCCTTCAGAGCTGCGCTCACTATTCTGCTGGTGAATTCACTGTACATAAAATTATTTTACCCCTGTACAGATCCTAAAGTTACATCCTGAAATTATATCCAGAGCTGTGCTGATTTTTTTCTGCTGGTGCGTCACTGTGTACATAGTTTAAATTATAGTGAAAGTGATCCTGATTTTACACCCTTTTATTATACCCCAAAGCTGCACTCATTTTGTTTGGTGCAGCCCACTGTGTACATACATTACTTACCCTTTAAACTGACCCTTTGATTACATCCTGTATTTTTTACCCAGACTGCACTCACTATTCCTGGGGGGGCAGTAAACTGTCTGAAAACCCTTTAAAACCTGTATGTACTCTGAGTTACATCCTGTTTTATTTCCCCCCCCAGACTGCCTAACAAAATCTGATCGTGAAATTCACTGAAAACATACTTTATTTATCCTGAAACGTTTCCTAAAGGTAAAACCTGTAAAAACCTTCAAGCTGCGCCCCACAATTCTTTTTATTTTCATTCCCCTGTAAAATACATTACTTATCCTGTACTTACCCCTGATTTCCCATCCTTTATTATCTCCAGAGCTGAGCTCACAAATTTCTGCTGGGGGCATCACTGTCATCTTACTTATCCTGTACAGATCCTCAGTTACATCCTGTATTATGTTTCCAGACTGCGCTCACAAATTCTGCTGGGGCAGTCACTGTACATAAAAAAACTTATCCTGTACTGACCCTTTGATTTTTACATCCTGAAATTGTCCTCCAGAGGTGTCTCACTATTTGCTGGGGGCATTCATGTACATACATTACTTATCCTTACTGATCCTGTTTACCTCCAGACCCGTCGCTCCCCTATTCTCCCTGGGCAGTCACGTACAACATTACTTATCCTTTACTAATCCTGATTTACATCCTTTATAACCCTTTTCAGAGCTGCGCTCACTATTCTGCTGGTGCTTTTCACTGTACATAAAATATTTAAACCTGTACAATCCTAAATTTAAAAATCCTGTTTTATACTCCAGAGTTTTGGGACTATTTTTCTGGTGCGTCACTGTTTAAAATACATTACTTATCCTTTTAGTGTCCTGATTTACATCCTGAAATTATACCCAAAAGCTGCACTCTTTATTCTGCGGGTTTTGCACCCACTGTTTTTAACATCCTGTTTATACTCCAGAGCTGCATTCACTATTCTGCGGTGCTGTCCGGATACACACTTTAACCTGTACGATCCTGATTTTACTTCCTGTATTATACTCCGGGCTAAAACTAAACTATTCGCTATTGCATTTTACTGAACAACTTTCCCTTTAAACCCGAAATTTTACCCGTTTAACATCCTGAAAATTATCCTCCAGAGTTTGCGCCCCACTTTTCCCCGTTTGGGAAATTCTCTGAAAAATACATTTTTTAACCTGAAAGACCCAAATTTACCCCCCATTATTATCCTCCAGACGGGCCTCACTATTCTGCTGGTGCAATTCCCTGTACCACATTTTTTAAACCTGTACAGATCCGGTTACATCCTGTTTTATCCTCCAAGCTGCGCTACTATTC
The DNA here is from genome assembly GCA_025379985.1 of Phyllomedusa bahiana. Lineage (NCBI taxonomy): Eukaryota > Metazoa > Chordata > Amphibia > Anura > Hylidae > Phyllomedusa > Phyllomedusa bahiana. The sequence continues at coordinate 18,609 of JAODAL010054252.1, forward strand.
GCTGGTGAAGTCACTGTAAAAAAATTTACTTATCCTGTACAAATCCTGAGTTACATCCTGTTTTTAAACCCTCCAAGCTGACTCCTATTCTGCTGGAGCCTCACTGTACATACATTACTTTTTCCCTTTAACAGTTCCTGAGTTAATCCTGAAATTATGCTCCAGAGCTGCCTCACTATTGGGGCTGGGGCATTCACTGACATACATTATTTTTTCCTGTACTGTCCTTTTTTTACACCCTTATTTTTCCTCCAGAGCTGAACTCCCCATTTATGCTGCAGCATTCACGTACATACATTACTTAACCTGTACTGATCCTGTATTATCCTCCAGAGCGTCGCTCACTATTCTGCGGGTGCAGTCACGTACATAAAATTACTTACCCTTTACTAATCCTGAGTTACATCCCTTATACCCCTTCATGCTGCGCTCACAAATTCTGCGGTGCATTCACTGAACATACATTACTTATCCTGTACAGATCCTGATTACATCCTGTTTTTAATATTTCCCAGAGCTGTGCTCACTTTTTTCCTTTTGGGGGCAGCACGCGTACATACATTAACTTAAAACTCCCCGGCCACTTAAAATTAGGTACACCTGCCCCAACGGGCTCTTTAAAAACACTTAATTTCTAATCAGCCAATCAATGGCGGAAAACTAAAAAAGGGGGGTTTTTAAGGCAATTTAGAAATGGTCAAGAAAATTCTCCTGCATTCAAAACCGACATCATATGGGAAAAAAGGGTGTTTTGGGATTGCCTTTGAACGTGGCATGGTTTTTGGGGTGCCAGAAGGGCGGGTCTGAGTTTTTTCAGAAACTGCTGACCCTCCTGGATTTTCAAAGCACAACCATCTCTAAGGGGTTTTCAGAGGAAAGGTCCGAAAAAAAAAAAACCCTTTCCCGTGAGCGGCAGTCCTGTGGGGGGGAAAAAGCCCCTTTTTGATGGCCCCGAAGGGCAAAGGAGAATGGGCCCGATTGGGGTTTTAGCTAAAAAAAGGCCAAAAGTGACTCAAATAGCCACCCGTTTTCAACCAAAAGGGGGCAGAAAAACATCTCTGAACGCACAGTACGGCAAACCTTTTAGGCAGATGGGCAAAAAGCACAGAAACCACACCGGGTGCCCCCTCCTTTTTAGCTAAGAACAGGAAACTGAGGGGTCCAAATTTTTCCCAAGCTCATCGAAAAATTTGGGCAGTAGAAGATTGGAAAAACGTTGCCCCGGTTTTGAGGAAATCCCCCGTTTTTTGCTGCACATTCGGGTGGGAGGGTCAAATTTTTGGGGTCAAAAAACATGAAAACAAAGGATCCATCCTGCCTTTTATCAAAGGGTTTAGGGTGGGGGGTGGTTGGGGTCCCCTGGGGTGGGGAAAATTTTTCCCCTTTGGGACTCTTTGGGGCCCCCTTTGGAAACCCAAATTTCCCCTCGTTTTGGGAACACCTTGTGGAATCTATTTCCACGAAGAAATTTAGGCAGGTTTTTGAAGGCAAAAGGGGGGCCAAAACCCCTTACTAGCATGGGGGTTAAACCCAATAAAGGGGGCCGGTGAGTGTATACGTAGTGATCCTGAGTTTTCATCCTGTATTTTACCCCCAAAGCTGCACTCATTATTCTTTCTGGACAGTCACTGTGTACATACATTACTTATCCTGTACTGTTCCTGAATTTTCAAACCCTTTTATTTTAAAAGCCGAAACTGCACTCACTTTTTTTTTTGGGGCTTTGGTGCAGTCACGGTTTCATGCATTCCTTAACCTGTACGTACCCCGAATACACCTTAATTTTCCTCCAAGCTGTGCCACTATTCTGCTGGGGCGTCACTGACAAACATTACTTTTCCTACAAAGGATCCTGAGGTACATCCTGATTATCCTTCAGAGCTGCCCTCACTATTCTGCTTGTGCATTTTACTGTACATACATTACTTATCCTGTACTGATCCTGAGGGACATCCTGAATTACCCCTTTAGAGCTGCGGGTCACTTTTTCTGCTGGGTGGGGGGTCACTGTGCAAACATTACTTGTCCTTTCTGATTATGATTTTTCATCCTGTATTATAACCCCCGATGATAGTCACACTTTTCCCTTTGGTTTTAGATGGATTTCCCGGAAATACCGCTCCAAACCGGGACCATTAAAGAAACTGTAGGTTGTCCCGTGAGTTGTAAAATGGGGGATGGGGCCCAAAGAACAGTAGAGGATCTCTGGGAAAAGGTCGGGATCCCGAGATTTTGGAAAGCGTTAGGTCCTTTTACTCAAAAATCGTTTTTGGGGAGGAGGAAAATAGATAGAGACAAATGGCTTGGGTTTTCCCGGCTGAAGCCTTTTCCGAACCAGGATAAATCTCTCTTTTGATCGTTTGATAGGGGAAATTAGAGAAGAGGGAAATGAAGGGGGTTAAAAAAAGTTTATCCCTCAAGAAAACCCCGGGACCCGATGGTTTAAAAATCGGAATTTTTTTTGACCTTTAAGGACATCTTTTTTCCCCTTTTTTACCCCCGGTAATAAATGGTGTCTCTCCTCGGGGACTCTGCCCAAAATCAAAGAGGAGGGCACTCTGGGTAATCATTTCAAAGGTAAGGGTCCGTCCCACATAGATAATTGGCGTCAAAAGCGCTCTCAATGTTTGGGCAGGGAAAATCCCCGGCAAAAATTTCTTTTCAACAGGAAAATAAAATCTAAACCCCCGGCCCAGCAAAAGCTCCGTTCCTGGTCCAGTGCATTTTGCACAGCTCCCCTGGTGTCCCGGGGGGCCCTGGAGCGAGGCAGGGTCGGTCATTTTGGGGAAAAGGGGGTTTACCCCTGTCATTTGGGTCAGGGCCCAAAGGGTTTTGATTCAATTTAAACCCTGAAATATCTATGGTCCACGCTTAGGGGAAAACGGGGGGGGCCGTCACTGAACCAAAAATTTCTTTTCGCACTGATTCTGATTTTCATCCTGTATTAAAAATCCAGAGCTTTTGCTCACCATTCTGCTGGTTTTCCCGTCACTGTGTACATACAAAAACTTTTTCCTGTACTGATCCTCAGTAACATCCTGTATTATTTCCCCCAAGCTTTCGCTCGCTATTCTGCTGGGGCAGTCCCCTTTACATCATTGCTTTTTCCTGTACTAATCCTGAGTTACATCCTGTATTATACTCCAAGGGGCAAATTTACTATTCTGCTGGTGCTGTCGATGGATTCACTACTTAACCTGGGACTGTCCTGAGTTACATCCTGTATTATACTCCAGAAAATGAACCACTATTTTGCCCGTTCAGTTTAAATGGAAAATAATTTTCCCTTTAAACCGTACTTACACTGATTTTAAAACCTGTATTATCCCCCAAAACTGCGCTCAAATATTCTGCTGGTGCATTCCCCTGGGAAAAACTTAAATTTTTCCGTACGATCATGAGTTTTTCCTCCTTTATTAATCCCCCCAACTGGCTCACTTTCTGTGGGGCATTCACTGTAAAATACATTATTTAACCGTTTCAGATCCTGATTTTCACCTGTATTTTCCTCCAAGCTGCGCTCACTATTCTGCTGGGGCAGTCACTGAAAAACATTTCTTACCTGTACTGATCCTCAGTTACATCCTGTATTATGCCCAAGGGTGCGCTCACTATTTTTGCTGGTTTCAGCACTGTACCCTACATTTCTTTCCTCTACTGATCCCCGTATTATCCCCCCCGACGTTGCTCCTATTCTGCTGGTGCAGTCACTGTACATAAAAATTTCTTATCCTTTACTAATCCTGAGTTACACCTTATTATACCCCAAGCTGTGCGCTATTCTGCTGGGGCAGTCATGTGACATACTTACTTAAACTGTAGTGATCCTGAGTTAATATCCTGTTTTTTATACTCCCAAAAACTGCACTATTATTTTCTGGTGCAGTCACGTGTACATACATTAAATTATCCTGTACTGATTTCCCGAGTTAAAATCCTGAATTATACGCCAAGCTGCACTCACTATTCTGCGGGTGAGTCACTGTGCAAACCCTTCCTTAACCTTACGTACCCTGAGTTTTTCATCCTGTATTATCCCCACAAGGAAACTGCGGGCCCCCACTTTTTTTTCTTCCTTTTTGGTTTTTTCCCAAATCCCAAACTGGTTACTTTCATTTTCTTATCCTGTTACCCCGAAACCTGAAGGTTTACATTTTCCCCCGTTAATTTTATCCCTTCAACGGGGGGGGGGGGGGGGGGGGGGGTTTGGGGGGGGGGGGGGGGGGGGGTTTTTCCCCACTAAACCCGCTGGTGGGCCCCCCCCTCCCCCCTGTTGCCCCAAACAAAAACTTTTTTTCTTTTTACTGTTAAAGGAGGGTTTCATTCCTGTTATTAGAACCCCAAAGGAATTTTATTAGTCACACCCTTCCTAGGTTTTGAGAATTTGGGTTTCCCCGATAATTTTTTTCCTTTATTAAACCGACCCTTAAAAGAAACCCGTTTTAAAGGGGTTTTATTTAGTTGTTTTTTTAAGGGTTGGGTTTGAAACCCGGGGCCCAAAGGGAAAAAAAGTAGAGGAAACCTTTTTTGAAATGGTTTTTTGGGGATTCAAGAAATTTTTTCCTGAAAGCCCCTTTCCCAAAATCCCCCAAAAAAAATACCCCCCCCAAAAAAATTTTGTTGGGTAAAGGGGGGGGAAAAACTAAAGAAAGGGGTAAAACAAATTGGCCCCCCTTGGGGCTTTCCCCTGGCCCGAAGCCATTCCTGAACCAGGGGTTTAAAACTCCTTTTGATGTTTGATAGGGGAAAATTAAAAGAAGGGAAGTGAAGGGGATAATTTTAGAGTTTTTTCCCCCAAGAAGACCCCGGGGGCCCGATGGGTTTTAAAATCGGAATTTTTTTAAACCCTTTTAAAACACTTGGTTCCCCCTTTTTACCAAGGTAAAAAAATGTGTGTCTCCCTTGGGCACTCTTTCCAAAGTCAATGAGTAGGTTTAGTTTCTGATAATAAATTTAAAGGGTAAAGGGCCCCCCCCACATAGATAATTGGGGCTCTATAGCCTCCCGCTCAATGTGGACAGGAAGGGTTCCGGCAAAATGCTTTTCCAAAAGGATGATAAAATCTATCCCCCCCGGGCCCCGCAATGCCCCCTTTTCCCGGTCCCCAAATGGGAATTTTGCAACCGCTCCTGGGGGTCAGGGGGGCCCTGGAGCGAGGCAGGTCGGTCATTTGGGAAAAAGGGGGCCCCGCTGTCATTGGATCAGGCCAAAGGGTTTTGATTCAGTTGACCATGAGTATCTATGGTCCACTCTTAGGAGATACGGCCGTCACTGAACACACATTACTTATTCTGTACTGATTCTGAGTTACATCCTGTATTATACTCCAGAGCTGTACTCACTATTCTGCTGGAGCATTCTCTGTACATACATTACTTATCCTGTACTGATCCTGTATTATCCTCCAGAGCTTCGCTCACTATTCTGCTGGTGCAGTCACTGTACATACATTACTTATCCTGTACTAATCCTAGTTACATCCTTTATTATCCTTGAGAGCTGCGCTCACTATTCTGCTGGTGCATTCACTGAAGATACATTACTTATCCTGTACAGATCCTGAGTTACATCCGGTATTAATCTTCAGAGCTGCGCTCACTATTCTACTGGTGCAGTCACTGTACATACATTACTTAACCTATATTAACCCTGAGTTACATCCTGTTTTATCCTCCAGAGTTGCGCTCACTATTCTGCTGGTGTAGTCACTGTACATACATTACTTATCCTGTACTAATCCTGAGTTACATCCTTTATTATCCTTGAGAGCTGCGCTCACTATTCTGCTGGTGCATTCACTGTACATACATTACTTATCCTGTACAGATCCTGAGTTACATCCTGTATTATACTCCAGAGCTGCACTCACTATTCTGCTGGTGCAGTCACTGTACATACATTACTTAACCTATACTTACCCTGAGTTACATCCTGTATTATCCTCAAGAGCTGCGCTCACTATTCTGCTGGTGCAGTCACTGTACATACATTACTTATCCTGTACTGATCCTGAGTTACATCCTGTATTATACCCCAGATGATAGTCACAGTTCCCTTTGGTTTTGGAGGGATTTTAAAAAAACCCCCACCGGCCCTAAAAAAATTATTTTCTTAGTTTTGATTACGGGCCCTCGGGCCCTTTTAATTCCCG
>JAODAL010054253.1:0-24757 GCA_025379985.1 Phyllomedusa bahiana
TTACATCCAAGGGTTAACTACGTATTTTTTGCAGTTGTATTCAGTAAAATAAACGTTCTTTTTCACCGCCAAAGAAGAATTTTAAGCTGTAGCATAATTCATATCCGAACGTTAATTACAAGTTTTTCTGTTGTTGTGTTCCATAAAATACACGCCGTTTTAACACGCTACAAAGCTGGTAATTTTTGGCAGCAAATTTCTTTTGCGCAATTTACATCCAAGGGTTAACAAAGTATTTTTCTGCAGTTGTATTCAGTAAAAGAAACGTTCTTTTTCACCGCCAAAGAAGAAATTTTGGCTGTAGCATAATTCATATCCGAAGGTTAATTAAGCCTGTTTGTGCTTTTATATTCAGTAAAATACACAGTGTTTTTAAACGGCACATACAAGTACATTTTTCCTGGCCATTTGTGGAGCGCAATTTATATCCAAGGGTTACCCAAGCTTGTTAGTGGGTTCATTTGGAGTGTGTGTATTTATCATATACAGATATCTTCATCAAACAGAGTCTGTACATTTTAGAACAAACAGTATGTCAGACAGAGAGGTGGCAGGCTCTTCACCTGCGAGTGGCAGTGGCTCAAACATTCCTGGACCAGGCCCAGGTCGCAGCACAGCAAGGGGACATCGCAGCAGGGGTCACTCGGTGAGGCCAGAACTGCCGGTGTCATCTAGCGGCTGTGTGTTGTTCAGCAACCCAATGGTTCTTGATTGGTTGACTAGGTCATCCACTTCCTCCCAGATGACATCTCACAACCCCAGCCAAGAGTCGGTGTGAATGTCAGACACAACCCTTAGTTGGCATGGCCCGGGAGAGGGTCAACGGCCCTCACCTGTCCTCAACCCACCTCTGTCCCATCCGGTTTCCTCAGCCAGAGATCTACTATGTGGTCTGGGCTCAGCGCCACTATATAGCGAAGATGAACAATTTGAGGAGGGCAATCAGCAGCTACTTGGCAGCGAAGAAATGGGGCCAATATCCCCTGCTTCTTGCAGTAAGCGGCAAAGAATAGATGTGGAGTGGCATGGGAGGTCATGTTGTGAGGGGTCAGCCTCTGCATACCAAGAACGGTGATGAGGACAGCGCTGACGATGAAACACAAATCGATGATGATGTAGCCGACCGCACTTGGGAGCCGGGTGAAGCAAGGGCTTCATCATCGTCAGGAGAAGAGGGCGTCAGCTTGCGTGTCAGGCAGCGGCGCAGCCAGCAAGTGGGTTGTGTGGCCGTGAGTCAGCAGGATATCAGCAGTGAGTGGTCAGGAGCCAAGCGGCCACGGGGTAGAAAACCCGCTTCGCAGGTCCAAGAAAGTAGCGACACAGGGGGTCAGTGAGGCAGTGGCGGTAGTAGTCACTCAGTGCAGAGCGTTGGCGATAAAATCAGATACTCGCTGGTGTGACAGTTCTTTGCTAAGACACCGGAGGAGCCGAATATGGAATATGTAGAATCTGTGGCCAGAAACTGAAGCGTGGCCAGGGAGCTAACGTTGGCACCATGGCCCTGCATCAACACATGCAGCGTCACCATCCGGTGGCCTGGGCGAAACATGGCTCAGATGTGGGGGTCCAGCCTGCTGCCGCAGCAGCAACGCCCGGGGGCACACATGCCATTGCCGCCAGTCAAGGCTCCACCACCTCTGCAGAAGGGAGTTGTTTCTCTTTGCCATCATCTCCCGATCCAGATACTGCTGCTCCTCGCTGCTCATGGCGCCAGCAGTCGTTCAACGAGGCCCGATTGCAAAGAAAACAACAGTATGCGTCCAACCATCCTAAGGTGCAGAAGGGGAACGTGCTCCTGTCCAAGTTTTTTTGGTACTGCAGTCCCTCCCTTTCCAATGGTGGATTCTGCACCATTCAGAGAACTAATGGCTTGTGCCGAGCCGAGATGGAGGAGTTCCAAGCCGTTTCCAAAAAGGCAGCCTACCAGCACTTCACAAATATGTAGAAACAGAAGGTGGGCCAGCCCTTGAGCTTATCGGTTTGTTCCAAGGTGTTGGCGCGGGGGACGTCTGGAGCTGTAACTACAGTCAGGGCCAGTACATGTCCTTTACGGCCCACTGGGTGAATATGCTTCCCTGCCCAGGCACACCAAAACAACTTGGACAGGGGGACGCCGCTTTTTCCCTCCACGTTGTCAAACTGCTGCTCCTGCGCCAATGTCGCCTCCTCCTCCTCCACCACCACCCCCATCTCTGCCTCCACAAGTGCTGCTCCATCATACTACATGTGTAGTGTACAGCGGTTGTCACGCAGTTCTACACCTGGTTTGCCTCGGGAAAAAAGTCACACAGGGGAGGAACTGCTCCGCGTCATGCAGCAAGAAATCGATGTGTGGCTTTCTCCGCACTAACTGCAAATCGGAACCATGGAGACGGACAATGGGAGGAACATGGTGTCCGCGCTGCACCGAGGAGGGATGGTCATGCACCCTGCATGGCGCACGTGTTCAATCTGGTTTGAAAGGTTCTTGAAGTCTTCCACCGATTTTCAGAAGATTCTGAAAATGGCCAGGAAAATGTGCATGCATTTCCTCCATTCCTACAAAGCCAGAAACACCCTCCTCGAGTTGCAGGGGCCCAGAACGGCCTCCCCAAAAACCTGCTGATATGCGATGTTTCCACCCATTGGAATTCCAGCTTGCACATGTTGGACCGACTGTATGAACAGGGAAAGGCCATTAACGATTTTTTTGATGATCCAGGTGGACAGGAGTACTCTCCTATGTAACTTTGATGTCAGCCAGTGGCAGCTCATGCGTGACACCTGCCGTTTGCTGAGGCCATTCGAGGAGGGGATGTTATTTGTTAGTCGCCAGGACTACGGGATGAATAACGTCATCCCACTGGTTCATGTCCTGGAACAGATGCTGAAAAATCTGTCTGGGCAGGGGACTGGAGACGTGGCGACTACATCTCGTGGCAACATGAGTCCAGTGCGGACTGAACTGGAGGAGGAGGAGGAGGACATTGGAGCAGAAGCATTGTCTGGTGAAATGAGTGGAATTTCTACCCAGGTGACAAGAGAGGAGGAGCAGGTGCAGCTGGAGGAGGTGGATGGAGATGAGGAAGACAAGGCAGATGACTCGCAAGCACCGTGGCAGTATACAGTGGAGATGGAGGAAGGGAGCCCCTCGGAGTCACTTGTGCAGATGGCCCGCAGCATGCTGATTTGCCTGGCAAGTGACAGCCCAATAGTCACCATCCAGCAGAGGGATGACTTCTCGCTCTCCGCCCTATTGGACCCTCGCTACCTGTCGAAAATGGGAGCCTTTTTCCCAGCTGCTGAGAGGGAGGACAAACTCAAATACTATAGGGAAATCCTCCGTAGGTTTGTTGGGCAGCTGCCTATGTGCGGGATCATCCCTCCCTGAAAGGTCTGACCGGGGGGTTCCTCAGCGTCACGTACTACTCCGGGCTGCTGGAGGAAGGTGGGGGGGGGTAGGAGCAGTACCGTATAAGCGCAATAGTCGGAACAGGGCGCTTCCTTCACCCGCCTGGTGGGGGGGCAGCCCCCAAGGCAGCGGGGCCGGGCAGTCCTTGAACAAAGGTGGGGGCCCTATTAGACAGCACTCTCCCACCCCATTTTTAAAAAGATCCGCTGGCTACGGGGCAGCCAAACTGGGTGGGCCGCCTTTCCGAGTTTGCAGTGGGGTGTCTGCCCGGCCAGTAGGTGGCATCAGAGCGGCATTTCGTGCGGCGGTGGCAATCATTACCCAGGAGAACCCTTGCCCACCGGAAATGGGGAACGAAGACCTTTGTAAAGATAATAAAGCGTGGATCAGCCGGGTTTCCACCCCCACTGAGACTTGGGCGTCAGATTAATCGCCATACCCCTCAAAAAAATTTGAGAATGAGTCTGGATTTCAACTTGGTCCCCACTATTTGATCCCGCCCCACCCGTTGATGCCAAAAATTGGCTTTTCTCCATTCCCAAAACCCATCTTTACAAGAGATGGTATTCCCCCCCACCTCCCACTGTCTTGTGCTCTCTTTTCCTATGTGCTGCTCTGTTGTTGCTGCTGCGGTACCTCCCCCCCTGATTGAGCCACTCTCTGACCTTATGCTGCTGCTGCCGTCACCTCCATCTCTGTCATTGTCCCCACTCTGTGGCCTACTAGTTTTCCACCCCCAGATGTCACTGTACCCTGTTTGACCTCTGCTGCTGCTTGCTGCTCCCGGTCCTACAACGTTTATTGTGCCCTTGTGGCCTACTCTGTTTTTGCCCCCTCCGAATGTATTGTGCCCGTCTGACCTCATGCAGCTGCGTGGTGTCCCTGATTTCACACGTGTCATTGTGCCACTGTTGCCTCATGCTGCTGCTGTTGTACTGCCAGCCCCCCACCTCGTCATTGTGCCACATTTGGCTACTTTGTTTTTCCACCCCCAGAATTTCATTGTGCCACTGTCTGACCTATTTTTTTGCTGTTGCTCCTCCCGGCCCTCCCCTTTGTCATTGTGCCACTCTGTGGCCTACTCCGTTTTTGACACCTCCAAAATGTCTTGGGGCCACTTCTACCTCATGTTGTTGCTGTTGCCCCTGCCAGGCCTCCACATTTTGTCTTGTGCCACTTTGCCTACCCCTGTTTTTCCCTCCAAAATGTCATTGTGCCATGTCTGACCTCATGCTGCTGCTGTTGTGTGCTGTGCCCCCACACTCTGTCATTGGGCCACCTGTGGCCCCCCCCCCCCCCCTTTTTTGCCCCTCCAGAAGTTTTTGTCCCACTCTTGACCTATGCAGTGTGGCTGTTTGCCGTACCCCCAACTTGTTATGATGTGCCCCCTACCCCTCAGCTTGTTTTTTCCCAGCTGTCTTGCATGATTTATGGGCTACATTCTGGCTTCAGTTTTTTGGTCAGTTTTGCCCTCTTAATGCCCAAAAAGCGGCGGCAGCTATCATGTTCAAACACAAAATTTTTATGAAAACCAAACAAAACTCCCCCCAAATTTTAAGCATGGCACAAGCTCTACAGCATTAAGGCTCTTGCAGCCCTGGAAATAGTGTTTTTTAACGCGTTCGTCCAGAATTTAAATTGGACCGAAACAAATTTTTTTGGGAAAATTCGGCGAAGTCGGCGAATCGATTGTTTTAGAAATTTGCCCATCTCTATCTAAGACCCTTCTGTCCCTATGCTATCCCTGAAACTAATCCTAAATATATTTCCTAGGTTACAGGTAACCTTTACACAGCAAATGGCTCCAGAACCCAGGCACTCCTTAGGCAGAATACAGCTGGAAACTATATAAACGCAAAAACTAAGAATCTCAAGGATTATAACAAGCTGTTATACAGACCGGGACTAGGCTAAACAAAAAGAAATCTAGACTAAATGTAAACACTTAGCAACTTACTAGACCAATTTTCCAGACAGAAAAGTCTCTGAAAATAAGCACTATAATCCACACCAGGTTACCAAACCCTGTAGACTTCAAAAAAGAAGCTAGCAAATATCCATTCCAAGTTCAAAGGTGTCTTTCCTGGTCAGTGGACCTGCTCTTAAAGTAATCTGTGGTGGCTGAAAAGTAACTGTCTCACTAGAGATCTAAAATGAAGGAGAAACATAATGGAAGGATAATTTGTGTGTGTGTGTGTGTGTGTGTTTGCTAGAGGTAGTGGGTAGAGCTGTTCTTCTCTAAAAGTTGTTTGAGGTGTTAGCATTGTTAAGGCCTCAGCATAGATCTAATACAAAGGAGAGGATAAAATGGCAGGTTAATTCTCCTTCTGCAGAACTGTTGCCAAAGGTAATAAGCAGAGCTTTTGCTGTAGGTCGGTCAGGCACATGTAAGTGACACACTGCACTGGCACATTAGGGCAGTTTTACTTCAGATGTCATTTGTTGAATATCAAAGTACTTTTTAATACTTTGTTTTAGTATTATCATTTTCAACATACATGAAAATAGATGCTTTCAAATGCATAGCACTAAGGGTTTTGATCAGTCTGTTCTTGATAAATTTGAGTGTTGAAAGTATTCTTTGTCATGCCATTTGATCAGGAAAGTAACTAGAATTTGTGTGGCATCATAAGAAACAGAAGGGCATTCGCCATGTAATTACAATAAAACTGCAACGAAAGGTAGAGATGGCAATATTTAAAAGTAGAAAAAAGTGTGTCATATGTCAGAGAACTCACATACTGTAGCAGTGCTGGATAGAAGATATTCATCAGCTTGCCTTCTTACACCTGATTAGGCCTCCTCACCCTTTGAACTCCAAAGCAGCTGCTATGCTTATATAACATGGAGGGGCTAAGCAACACCCATTGCACTTAGCAACCACCTCCTAGAGTTCTTTGCTATTTGCGGGAAGAGGTGCAGTGTTAGACGCTTAGATGTTTGTAGTTTGTTGCAATGGCACTTGGTAAATATCGGAAGACAACACGCTGCTCAGGGAAACTTCATCTTTTACTCATGGCCCTTCCATTCTGTACTATATATCTCTTTCAACGGCACACCAGGCTCAGGTACATCTTTCCAACGCAGCCACACTTCTGCTGGGGGACGTTCTCCGGTCTACCACACAATTGATTTCCACCTCCTCAGTAGTCCCTCTCTATCTGTATATTTTTGCGTCATAGCGGTGAAGCTCAAAGGGGTCTCTTTTCAGGCCTCTTAGTATTTTTCCCAAAAATATCTGATTAGGACTACTATCTCTGGAGGTTTTTCTCCATAAGAGCAATTTTCACTAGAGTAGCCTTTCTCCTGCTGTATCTAAGCCATTCTCTTTTTCACCCCTTCTGTTTCGTTGGGTCAATGGTGAGTGGGGTGTCCACCTCAGCTGTGTGTTGCCTATCGCCAGCAGATAGGTAACATGCCCTCCTACAACAACTGGAACTATGTACAATAACTCCACATCTCCACTACTGAGCTACTAATGTCTTCTTTCTCACATCTTTTTCACTCTCTCTGTTTCCAGGTTTGACAGTCTAGCTTCCTCCTTGTCTGTCTGGCTCCTTCCTTGTGAGCTCCTCTGATTGACTACCCAGCCCACACAGTCTCCCTCAACATATTCAGCTCTAACTGCCTACTAGCCCTTAACCCCTTACTGGCCATAACCGGACTACCTCCCACAGCGGTAGCTTGTGGCTCGCACTAACTCGCATTAACACAAACCCATATATTTACAACCCCTTACAGTTGCACCCATGCATTTGAGTTATCTAAAGTGGTGGGATATATTTGTCTATTAGACTGTGCTTGTTAATGCCTTAGTTAACAAGCCGTAGCACTTCAGTGTTGGATTAATATAGCAGAGTTCTAGACATTGTTTGCACTCAGAATTCCTCTTTTTGTACTTGACCTAACGATTTTCCTTAATTATAATGTCAGGAACCTCAATGTTTCCTCTTGGTTGTTCGATATGTATTCCTCAGGTGATAATCTTCTTTTTGTGTTCCAGTTATTTTTCAAGCCCTAATTGTAACAATTTCCTAGTCATGTTCACCTGAAACTTCTCAAGTACTTCTTTTAGTGATGTTTTAAAGCTAATGTAAGTTTTTGTATCCGTTCTGAGAATTTCATATAGGAGACAGAGGGTTCAGATTGCAATACAACATTCCATTCTTCTAAAATCTGCGTTTAGGCTCTGTATGGTTAATTTTAATGTTAAGCTTTGGATCAATGTAAAATTCAACCAATATCTAAGCAAATAGGTTCATGTTGGCCTAATTCAGAGTTTGGTGAAAATAGCCCCAAACTCAACCCTAAATAGTGTTTTTATGGGTTTTAGCTTAACGTGCCTGGGTGCTCTGCATCACTTCCAGTCTGACTTCACTTCTGGCTATCCTAAAAATTAAAAAATCATAGCATTCCAAAGATCCAGATTGATAAAAATGTGATAAAATTTTCTCCAACATGTTACTGTGTACATTGAAAATGGTGCTGGCAGGAGCTAAAACATAATACAGTAGCATGACTGAATAAATACATGCTTTTCACCTCGGATATTTGGGAGTGCTGCAATTTTTTTTCTTTTTTTGTTTTAAATGTAAGAACATGACTAGGTGTGTCTTTTTGTGTGTTTTCTCGGCTCCCTGAACTGTCTACCTTAAATGCAGAGCTGATTTTCTCTGACGTTGTTTTATGGTTATGATAACATATGAAGTGCCGCCAGACCAAGAGTGCCATAAAACAGTAAGTTCACTCTTCCCTACTTGCGAAAATCCTAGCATATAATTTCAATTTAGATTCCACCCATGTTTACTGTGTTTTTAATCTGGATTAACCCCTTACTGTCGGAGCCAGTTTTGACCTCTCTGAATGAGCCCAATTTTTGAAATCTGACGTGTCACTTTATGTGAGAATATCTTTTGCCGCTTTTACCTATCTATGTGATTCAGAGATTGTTTTTCCATGACACATTGTGTTTTAAGTTGTTAAGAAATTTTTGGTCAAAAAAGTCCTCTGTTTATTTTGTGGAAAAATATCAATGTATTCATGAAAAATTAAAAAAATTTACCATTTTCAAACTGTCAAAAACTGTCTGAGTGTAAGGACAACATTAGTTATTATATGTCAAATTAGTTATATAGCTTAAAAAACATTTCCATATGTGCTACTGTAGGTTGGCTAATTGTTTAAATGTCTTTTTATGGACATAGGGGGGAATTAGAAAATAGTAGTAATTTGCACATTTTCAAGAACATTTTGCGAATATACACTTTTTTTAGGTGACCAGTGTTTTCTTAACTTCTAACGTGACTTGTCAATTGGGCCTGTATGTTGTTAGAAACTCCATTGAATGACTTCATTAAGAAACTACACCCTTAAAGTATTCAAAACCGCATTTTGAACTTTGTTAAACCCTTAGGATGTTAAAAGCAAAAGACGGAGAGTGAAATTTTCAAAATTTTATTTTTTTGCAGATGGTCAATTTTTATTTCTGTCGCATACACGCCTGAATTCCATCTGGTTCATTCTGTAAGGTATTTGAATTTATACCAAGGGTCAATTTATCCTCTTGTTTGTGTGTTAATTTGAGTCAAATACAGGGTGTGTATTTATCATGTATACTCATGATCTTCTTCATTAGTACAGACATTAAGCAGACATCTTCCTTAAATAGTGACTGTTGTATTGTAAATTTTTTTTTTTTTTTACTTTTCAAATTAGTATGTCAGACAGAGAGTGGGCAGACTTCACATGTGAGTAGGCAGTGGCACAAATCGTTCCTGAGCAGGCAGAGGTCGAGCACACGAAGGGGAAGTTGCAACAGGGGTGATTCGGTGGAGGCAGAACTTACCAGTTGTCATCTAGCAGCGAGTTGTTGATTACCAAGCCAACGGTTCTTGATTGGTTGCACTCAGGTCATCCACTTCCACCCAGATGAGACATCTGACAACCCCAGCCAGAGGTCAGTTGAGTTTGTCAGACAGATACCCTTAGTTGCATGAGCCTAGGAGCAGGTCAGGGGCCCGCACCTGTCCTCAAACCAGCCTCGCTGTCTCATTCGGTTCGCTCAGCTCAGAGAACTACTATGTGCGTATGGGCTCTGAGCCTTATACAGTGACGAGAACTAGTGGAGGTAGTCAGAAGCGCTACTTGGCGCAGCATATTGGTAGGGGCAGACATCCGCTGATCTCTGCAGTAGGTGGTCAAGTAGCGATGTGGAAGTTGAGGCCTGGGAGTTATGTTGCGAGCGGTCAGGCTCTTGCATACCGAGATGTTCTGTAGGACTGAGTGACGGGCAAACACTAATGCAATAATGATTTAGACGACGTACTTGGGAAGCCAGGTGACAGCAAGGCGCTTCATCATCATCATCGTGAGAGAGGGTGTTACAGCTTGAGCGTAAAGGGCAAAAGGTGCAGCCAGCAAAGTGGTATGTGTGGCCTAGCTCTTCAGCAGGGTGGCTGTGCAGTGCGAGGTCAGGAGCCAAACAGCTAGGGATAGACCCTGCACTATGCCGTTCCAAGATAGTAAGATAAAAAAAACACAGTGAACACTCTCTCCCCCAAAATCCCCCAAAACCACCACAAATAAGAAAGAAGATACGACCACCCACAAAGAAAAAACAACCAGACCCATACCGCACCACAATATAACTCAGACACAGAGAGACTATAAAAAGATAAAAAAAATTGATATATTAATACCAACGCAAAACAAGAAACCCAAAAGAAAAAAGAAAAATTTATAAAAGAAAAAAAGAAACAAAAAAATAGAAAATAAGAAAAAAAAAGAGAAAGAAAAAAAGAAACTTCAAACCAAAAAAGAAGACAAAAAAAAGATTAAAACAATTACCCCTCCCCCCCCCCCTCCCCCCCCCCCCCCCCCCCCCACTCCCCCCCCCCCCCCCCCCCCCCCCCCCCCCCCCCCAAAACACACCTCCCAAAACACAAAACCCCCCCCCCCCCCCCCCCCCCCCCAACACTCAGTCCACTCATAGTTTGGCCGCTTGGTGGTCAGTAGTAAACTAGTTTGTGCGGAGCGCATTGGTGTGTACAATTTCCACCTACTCAGTTGTGTGGCAGTTTTTTGCCGACAATGGCGGAACCGTGACATTGGCGTTATATGTAGAATCTGTGGGCAGAAGTGAAGCGTGGCCAGGGGATCCCTAAACGTTGGCACCATGGCCCCGGCATCAAACAAATGCGAACGTCTCACCATCCAGTTGCCTGGGAGAAACATGTTTCAGATGTGGTGGTCCATCCTGCCGCAGTAGCAACAACTAGTGGCACGCCTCCCATTTCAGGCAGTCAAGGCTCCACCACCTCTGCCGAAGGGAGCTGTTTTTCTTTCCCATCATCTTCCGGTCCAGATGCTATTGCTCCTCGCCACTCATGGTGCAGCTGTTCGTTCACCGAAGCGATTTGCGAAGAGACAGCAGTATGAGTTCAACTCATTCTAGGTGAATCACCTGACCAGTGTTCCTATCAAGTTGGTGGTACTGCAGCTCCCTCCTTTCCAAGTGGTGAACTTCGCACCGTTAGAGAACTAATGGCCTAGTTGCCGAGGTGGAGACTCCCAAGCCATTACTTTATTTTCGAAAAAGGCCGTAGATTAGCTGCACAAATATGTAGAACAGAAGGTAGGCGGCAGTCTCCTTAGCTATCGGTGTCTTCAAAGGTGCAAAAACGCTGGAACTATGGTCAGGGACAGCTACAGACTGTCCTCTTTACGGTCCACACTGGGTGACATGGTGGTTCCTCCCAGCCGACCAACAAGCAACTTGTGACAGGGGAGAGTCGCTTTCTCCTACACTGTTTGTGAAGTTAAATGCTGATCCTGCGGCCGATGTACGCCTCCTCCTCCGCACCACCACCTCAGCCTCCACATGTCTAAGTGCGGCTCTATTGCATACACAGTGCAGCGTCACAGTAGTGTCACGCAGTTCTTCACCTGGTTTGCCTGAGCGAAAAAAGTCACAAGGGGGGAGGAAATGGTTTCCCCGTCTAAACACAAAACAAAGTGTGGCTTTCTCCGGCAACTGCAAATGGGAAAAAAAATGTTGCAGACAATGGAAGGGAACATGGGTCTGGCTGCGCCGAGAAGGTGACCACACGCCCTGCATGGCACACTTTTCAATCTGGTTGTCAAACGGTTTTAAAAAGTCTTCAACCCATCTCAAGAAGTTTCAAAAAAATGGCCAGGAAACTGTGCATGCATTCTCCATTCCAACAGAGCCAAGCAAAAACCCCTCCTTGACGCACACAGAAGGGCCCCCCCCCCCCAACAAAACTGATATCAAGTTTCCACCATTGGAATTCCGCCTTATAGGTTGGACCGTCATAAAACAGAAAAAAACCCCTTTAATGTTTTTCTTAAATGATCCAAAGGGGACGGGGAACTCCCCTGTGTTTTTTGAGTCACCAGTGGCAGCTCATGGGTGACACCTCCCTTTTCTAAGCCCTTTGGGGAGGCCATTTATTTGTCAGTCGCCAGTGTAAAAGGAAACCGCTCGGGCGGCGGGAGGGGGACCCCTTGGTCACCGCTAGGAGTTGGCGTAACCCCCCGGGGGAACGGAGTCAAAGGGGCCCCCCTTGTCTTCCCCGGACCCCGCCGAAAGGGCAGGAGGGCTTTGCTGCGGGAACCCCCCAGGTCGCTACCCCCGAGCAGGACCCAGGGGTACAGCCGAACCCGGTGACGAGGCACTGAACCCCCGGAGCGTGGTATTAAATAGGCAGGACGGGCAAGGAGGACTGACAGGGCGGGAGCGAGACGTAGGATGCAGAACAGCAGAGGAAACGCCAGCAAACCAACAACTTGAACGCAGGACACCAACAATTGGGCGCCGGGGCGGGGAAGGGGCATACCTATAAAGCCCAAGCTAAAAGGGCCATAGGGGGAAAGGGAGCACCAATTAGGGGGCAGTCCCTTTAAATCTAAGAACCGCTCGCCCCGCGGCCACTATTGGCCGGGGGGGATAGTGAGGCAGAAGCATAGCCGCATCATGGCGCGAAGGGGAACGGATCACCAGGAAAGTATTGGCGCAGCGCAAGCGGGGGGCTGCGCCTAGGCCGGGGACGCCCGGTCCCGGGGCACGGGAAATTTGGCAGCAGCTGGGAGGCGCAGTGACCGCCGGGTTACAACCCCCCCCCTTAGGGCCCTTCTTTTAAAACCCCGGAGTCATGAAAACGTCGGATGAAGGGGGAGCTTGATGTTTTTTTGAGTCCCAGGACCTCTCCTGGGGGCCCAACCCTTCCAACCCACGGTAGAAAATCTTGCCTCTAAACGCTTCATTCCAGGTTTTCTTTAACTTCTAATTTTTTGGGTATTAGGAGGTGCGGCAACGGGAAACCCACTTTGCGAGAATACCGTTGAGAATTACCGGTTTCAGGAGAGACAAGAAATAAATTGGGGAAGGGGGGGAGGGAGGCAAGGGGAGTTTGTGGGGATACCGGGTTAATCGGGTTTTTAAAACGCTTAAAGGACCAAGATACGTGGTGCAATTTTAAACTAGGCCCCGGGAGGGGGGATGTGTTTGGGGAGGCCAAATTTTTTCCCCAGGTTGGAAGTAGGAGGCGCTCTGCGCTTTTTGTCA
The DNA here is from genome assembly GCA_025379985.1 of Phyllomedusa bahiana. Classification (NCBI taxonomy): domain Eukaryota; kingdom Metazoa; phylum Chordata; class Amphibia; order Anura; family Hylidae; genus Phyllomedusa; species Phyllomedusa bahiana. The sequence continues at coordinate 12,978 of JAODAL010054253.1, forward strand.
CTTCGCCTTAAACCGGGGGGGCCCCGCATGACAAAAATTTAGAGGGTGGGTCCCAATTTAGAAAAGTCCCGTACAGGTCTTGGGCACGGGAACTTCAGAAGAGGCAGACAGGGGCAGAGGAAGACGGGGATGTTGACCAAAAACCACATAAAAGGGAGACCCCCTGAGGACTCACTAGGTGGTTGTTGTAGGCGAACTCCGCCCAAGGGACAGAAAACCCAATCGTCTTCCCGGGGGAAGAAAAAATTCCCGCAGGTATTCCCCAGGACCGGTTGATCCTTTTCCACTTGGCCATTAGACTGTGGGTGATATGCAGATGAGAAACCCAATTTTAAATTTCCCCCAGCAGAGAGACGGGCACGCCAGAAGCGAGGGGTGAATTGTACCCCTATCAGAGACATTTTTAGAAGCATACCATGCAAAACGGAAATGTGTTATAAACCAAGAAGCCATTGTGGACCGAAGGAAAAACCTGGCAGGGGTGGAAATGCGCCATCTTGGAGAATCGGTCCACCAACCCAGAAAACCGAACACCCTTTGGAGGGGGGAGATCATCAAAAAAGTCCAATAGCATGTGGCTCCATGGTGTTTTGGGTACTGGCAAGGAAAAACAGATAACCCACGGGGTCGAAGCAGAGCTCTTACTTCGGGCACAATTAGGGCAAGCACCACAAATCCTTGAATCCAGTCAAGGAGGGGCCCCATAGTGGACTGCGATAGGCGGAAGACTTACGATACCGCATACCGGCCACTTTGAGGCTGCCCCCAGGACAAAAATGCTTTTTCCTCGGGGTGGACGCACAAAGGTCTTACCAGGGGGAATTTTCCCCGAAACCCGTAGGGGTGGGCATGAACCGGGCTTTTCGGGGGGGATCAGTACTGGGGTTCAGTTTTCAAGTCGGAGGCTCTTTTTTCCCCGGGGACAAGCATCGGCCTTTGGTTTTTTTTGCGGCGGGCCCGGAAATGGAGGATGAATTGAAACGAGGAAGAATAAGGACCCCCCGGGCCTGTCAGGATTTCAAACGTTGTGCTGTTTGTGGGTAAAGCAGGTTCTTATGATCCGTATAGATGGTACAGATGAAAACCCCTCCAGAAGATGCCGCCATTCCCCCAAGGCCAATTTATCGCCAAATTTTTCCTGTCCCAATGGAGTATTTTTTCTCCGCCGGAAAGAAGGCTTTGAGAAGAACCCACAGTTGACAAAATTTGCCCTTTGGCTTTCTTTTGTAGAAGGACACTCCAGCTCCGACTGAGGACGCATCAACTTCCAGAAAAAAGGGGCCCAGGGTTCGGGGTTAAAAGCACAGAGGCGGAGGCAAAGGCTCCTTTAACCGGGGGGGAAAGGCGTCTTTTAGCCCCGAGGTCCCAAAACGAGGGTTTTCTGCCTTTCTTGGGTGAGAGCGACAATAGGAGCTATGGGTGGAAAAAAAGTGGAATAAAATGGCGGTAAAAGTTGGAGAAACCGATGAAAACCCCTGGAAGCTGAAGACCGACAGGCGGGGCCAGTTCAAAAAACTGCCCAAATTTTTCAGGATCCATTAGAAGACCTTGCGCAGAGTTATGTGCCCCAGGAATGGTAAACCCGGTTCGTTCAAATGCACTTCTCCAAATTTTGGGGTAGAGATGGTTGGTCTAAGGCGGAAGTAAACCCGACGAACATGAGCCCCCTGGGATTTTTCTCCGGGGGTAGATCAAAAATTCTCCAAGTAACAATACACAGGGTAGAGAAGGCTCGGAAAATGTCGTTTACGAATTCTTTAAATACAGCGGGGGCATTGCAAAACCAAAGGGCATGACAATATTCAAATCCCATCGGGGTGTTTAAAAGGGGGTTTTCCACTCGTTTCCCCCCCCCCCGTATACGGATAAGATGTAAACGCCCCCCGGGGATCGAGCTTGGAGAAGACTGTGGCCCCCCGGATCCCATCGAAGACCCGAAATTTAACGGCAATGGGTACGATTTTTTTATAGTGATTAAATTTAGGGGCCCGAAGTCTATGCACGGTCGAAGGACCCATCCTTCTTCTCGACAAAAAAGAAGCCAGCCCCTGGGGAGATGAAGACTTTCGGGAAAAGCCTTTTTTCCCGATTTTCCTTGAAAAAACGCCACATGGCCTAGTTTTTTCCGCCGGGACAAGGGTACACTCTACCACGGGAGGCTAGATCCTGGCTGCAGCTCTATAGGGCAATCATAGGGTCGGTGAGGGGGAAGAAAATTTTGCCTGTTTCTTGCGAAAACGTCCGCAAACTCCCGGTAGGAGCAGAAGACCCGATGTACAGGGGCGGCTGGAAAAGGGTAAGGCACCCACCAAACGTGGAGGGCGTGGTGGGCCCCAAATACAACGGGAGTGGCACCGGGTGCCCCAACGAGTGACTTCGCCCTTTCCCCGTCAATGATGGGTGTGGTCCCCAGCCAATAAGCCCCCAAAAGGAGAGTACTAGCGGAGCATGGCAAGACAAAAGGAAAGAGATTTTTCCCCGAGTGACTCCTATCGCAACTTAAGGGCGCGTGCGGTCCGGATGTACAGGGGAAAGGGCTTCTCCTTCACGAAGAAACGGAAAGAGGCTTGTCCAAGGGAATCACTGGCGCCGGTACCTATCCACAAGAGAGGAGGAGAAGTTGCCCCCGACCCAGAGTCCACAAAGGCGGCAACCGAAAGGGAAGAACGGAGGGAAGCGTTAGACTGACCATCATGGTCAATGGCGGAGGGAAAGTTCCCGGGCCCCGGTTTGCCTCTCCCCCAAGCCAGGGTCGTAGTTTCCCCGGGCGCAGGGGGCCCCCCTACGCAGATGACCTTGGGCCCCGCAGTAGAGGCGAGTCCCCTTTGGGTTTCGCCCGGGAGTTTTTCCCCCTCCACAGGTGGGCCCTATCAACTGCATGGGCTCATCCCGTTGGAGCAGGGACAGGTGCAGGGGACCTGGAAGACAGTGCAAAGGGGAGGACTCCTACGGGGGGGTAATTTTCCCCGTTGAAGCCAACCCCCTGTTGACGTTTTGAGAAAAGATACGATCGGGTGGCCAAGGTGATGAGGCGTCCAGGCGGTGGGAGTCACGCCCCCCTATTCATCCTTAATACGACCGGGGCCAACCCCCCCCAGAAGGTTGCGACCGGGGGCCCGTTGTTCCAGGGCAACTTAGGATAATCCGGAATTGTACAGTACTGTCCCCCTGAGGGGTCACCCTTTTCCGAGACGAAGAAGGGGAAAAGGCCAGAGGGCTCGTCCCTCTTCAAATACCTTGCGGGAAAGGGGGACAGGAAATTTTGCTAGATTGGCTGTCACGGGTCCCAGTTCCCACAGAGGTGTCACCCAGGCCCGTGCTTTAACCGGAAGGAGAAAATAATGAAAGCCACTTTAGCCCGATCATGGCGAATTGGTGTGCCAGGACCCCCGAAGTGGATGTGCATGGGTTCAGGAAATCCACGGCAGGCCTTGGGATCCCCCCTAGTAGCGAGGTGGCAGAGGCAGTGCAGGGGGGAACTGCTAGATGCTGCGGGTCCCAAGCGAGAACCCAAAAGGAAAACAGGGGCCGGGGCCGGGGCCCCCGGTGGTTCTGGGGGCAGCCCAAGGGTTTTGGGGCCTGGCGAAAGTTGCTCTTGACGGACGCCCCCGGCGCGTAATTTCAGCCACGAGGCTCTCTGTGTCGGGGGGCGGTTGATCGGCGGGAAACCCTGGCCCAATGTACTGTCAGGACCGCTCAGCGAGCGGGGGTGGATCCACTGGTCCCCTAGGAGTTGGGGTAACCCAGCCGGGGAAAAGGAGTTAAGGGGCCCCTTGTCTTTACCGGGCCCGCCCCAAGGCGGACGGGCTTTGCTGCAGGGAAACCCCCCGGGCGCTACCCCCGCGCAGGACCGCGGGACAGCCGAAGCCGGTGACGTAGGCACTGGGAAAACCCGGGGCGTGGGACTTGAATAGGAGGAAGGGCAAGGCAGGAGACAGGGGAAAGGGGCAGAGACGTAGGATGCAGAACAGTCAGAGGAAACGCCAGCAAACGCGCAAAAAGTTGCTAACGCAGGGGGCACCAAAAAATTGGGCGCCCCACGGCAGGAAGGGGCCTACCCATAAAGCCAAGCTCAAAGGCCATAGGTGGAAAGGACACCAAATTTTCAGTCCCTTTAAATTAAAAGCTGCGCGGGGCGGGCCCTGTGGCCGGGGGCCCGGGGTAGGGGAGGCAAGCAAGCCTGCATCAGGCGCTGAAGGAGGAAGCTGGAGCAGAGTAAGTAGTGGCGCAGCGCATTCGGGGCTGGCGCGCCTGGGCCGGGCGCCCCGGGCCGCGGCACGGGAGGGTGGGGGGCAGCGGGAGGGGGCAGTGACCGGCGGCGTTACAGCCAGGGGCTACAGGATAATAACGCATTTTTACTGCTTCAGTCCTGGAAAAAAATGCTGCAAAGTCTATGTGGTCAGGGGACTGGAGACGTAGCAATGACATCTCATGGCCACATGAGTCCGGTGGGGGCTGAACTGGAGGAGGAAGAGCGGGAGGAGGACATTGGAGCACAAGCAGTGTCTGGCGAAATGAGTGGTTTTTCTACTCAGGTGACAGGAGAGGAGGTGCAGGAACTGCCGGAAGAGGTAGAGCGAGATGAGGAAGATGAGGCAGATGACCCAGACACACTGTGGCAGTATACAATGGAGATGGAGGCAGGGAGTCCCTTAGAGTCATTTGCACAGATGGCCCGCTACATGCTGATTTGCCTGACTAGTGACAGATGAATAGTCACTAGAGATGGGCGAATCGATTCTAACGAAGTGGAATTCGTTTAGAATTTCAGGAAAACTTCGGTTCGGAACGAAGTCGAAGTTTGGGGTACTTCGGGTGAACGAAGTGTGCTTTGATTGATAAATGCTGCGAGCACATGGCGCTACATGGGGCAAAGCACTCTGGGAGGAAGAAGGGCATAGCCTGCATGACATGTGCAGAGGTGAAGCCAATCGGAGACCGGCGGATTCTGTGATGTCACCGCACTATATTTAAATCCGGCGCGGGCACCGGGAGCTCAAAACTCCTTTTCACTGTGATCATCAGGGAAGGTGCTGCTGCGGCTGATAGCTCTTATTGAAGAATTGATTTTTATATAGCGATTTCTGTGGGGTATCTCAGTTTGTCTCAGAGACTGTTCTCTTAATGTTCTATTTCTAATTTTTTGGGGTATTGATCTGAAATCCAGTTTTGCGTCCACTGCAGCTGCAAATACATTCAATATCCCCAAATGGGATCTAAGCAAATTCCTGTTGTATTCATTTAAAGAAACAGCGTTTTTACAATACATATACCATTTCATTTTTGGCTGCTCAATTCTATTGCGCAATTTACAATTCCGGGGGTTAAATTTTAGCGTTTTTTTTGCGGTGTGTGCCCCCCAAAAAACCGTTCTTTTTTTAAAACCCCAAAAATTTTAAAAATTTTTTCCCCTGTAGCCAAAATTCCCCAAAGAAAAGGGTTTAAAATTAAAAACTGTATCTTTTTTTTGGTGTGGCGTAAAAAAACACGCAATTGTAACACGCTAAAAAGCTACTTTTTTTGGGGCGGCCAATTCTTTGGCGAAATTTTAACACCCAAAGGGTTTTAATTAAGCTTTTTTTTTGCGGGTGTGCTGACAAAAAAAAAACCGTTCTTTTTTCAACCCCAAAATATAAAAATTTTTTCCTGAAACCCTAAACCCCCCCCCCCCCCCCCCCCCCCCCCCCCCCCCCCAAAGAAAAAGGTTTAAAATTAAAACTGTTTCTTTTTGGTTGTGTGGCGAAAAAAAACACGAAATTGTAACACGCTCAAAGCTTTTTATTTTGTGGGGGCCTAAAATTTCTATTGCACAATTTTAATCCGGGGGTTTAAATTTTAAGAGTTTTTTTTGCTGGTGTGCTGAAAAAAAAAAAACCGTTTTTTTTCAACGCCAAAAAAAATTATACATTTTTTTTGAAAGCCTATTTTTCATTTTCCAAAGGGTTTAATTAACCCTTTTTGGGTGCTTTTCCCATTTTATTTAAAAAACCCACAGTTTTTTTAAAAACGAAACAAAACAAGAAAATTTTTTTTCCTTTGGCCTTTTTGGGGGAGGAAATTTTTATACCCCAAGGGTTACCCAAAAGCTTGTTACGGGGTTTTTCATTGGAGTCAAAAACGGGGTGTATTTTTTATCATTACGATATCTCATAAAAGGGGAACTGTCTGTAAATTTTAGAAAAAACCCAGTATGTCAAAACAGAGAGGGGGCCCGGGCCCTTTCTCACCTGCAAAGGGGCAGTGGAAAAACATTCGGGAAAACAGGCCCAGGTCCCCAGCACAGCGGGGGACCCCCGGCAGCGGGGGTTCACTCGGTGGGGCCACAACGGGCCGCTGTCATTAGGGGGCCGTTTTGGTTTTTTTTCAGAAACCCCCAAAGGGTTTTCTTGTTTTGGTTGACTAGGTCTCCTCTTCCCCCCAGATGACATCAAAACAACCCCACCCAAAGGGATTTGGTGGGAACCCCCCAAAACAAAAACCATTAGTTGGCAGGGGCCCGGGAGGGGGGTTTCAGCGGCCCTAATTTCCTCAGCCCGCCTTTTGTCCCTTTCCGGGTTTCCCCCTCAGCCAGAGATCTACTATGTGGTCGGGGACTCAGCGCCATATATAGCAGGGATAAAAAATTTTGGGAGAGGGCGGGCAGCAGCAACTTGGCAGCAAAGAAAGGGGGCCAATATCGCCTGTTTTCTTCCCAGTAGGGGGGCAAATTTAAGTTTTGGAGATGGCATGGGGGGTCATGTTGGGGAGAGGTCAGCCCTCGGCATAAAAAGGCCCGGTGTTTGAGGGACAGCAGGGGACGATAAAAACACAAATAAAATAAATGATGACCCCGGCCCCCGGCATTTGGGGGGGGGCCGGGTGGAGGCAAGGGCTCATCATGTCAGGAGAAAGGGCGTCAGCTTGCGCGAAAAAGGCAGCAGCGCACCGCAAGTGGGCCCGTGTGGGCCGTGGGGCAGCAGGATAGCAGCAGTGGGGAGGTGGGGGAACCCAAAACCCCCCCAGGGGGTTAAAAAACCCCCCTTCCCGCAGGCCCCAAAAAAGTAGCGGAAACGGGGGAAAAAGCGGGGCCCCAGGGGGGGGGGCAGTGGGTCACTCATTGCGGACCCTTTTGGGGCGGTAAAATCCATACTCGGCGGTGGGGGCATTTCCCTTTGGGCAAAGGAAAACCGGGAGGAGCCAAATTATGGGTTTATGTAGAATCTGTGGGCAGAAAAAAAGTGGGGGCCAGGGAGTTTAACTTTTGGCCCCCAAGGGGCCCTGCGTCAACACATGCAGCTTTCCGCCTTTCCGGTGGCCGGGGGAGAAACTTTAGTCGATTTTGGTGGGCCCCATCCTCCCGCCGCAGCAACAGCAGCACCCAGAGGGGCCCAGGGGGCCGAAATGCCATTGCAGGCCAGTCAAGGCCCCAAACCAACCCCCTGCAAAAAGGGAGCGGGTTTCTTTTTGGGCCCATCATCCCCCCGGCCGATCCCTCCTGCTCCTCACTACTCTTTGGCGCCGAAAGTCTTTTCACCCGAGGCGATTCCCCAAAAAAGACAACCAGTATGGGTCCAACCATCCAAAGGGGTCCCTGGCAGCTGACCGGGGCTCCTGTCCCAAGGTTTTTTTGGTATTCCCAGTCCCCCCCTTTTTCCAAAATGGTGGACCCCTCCCACCATTCAGAGACTAATGGCTTTCCCGGGCCGAGATGGAGGTTCCAAAGGGCCGAAAATTTCTTTTCCAAAAAAGGGCATTACCAGCACTTCAAAAATATGTAAAAACAAAAGGGGGGGTTTCATTTCCTTTGAGGTTTATGGGTTTTGGGTTTCCAAAAGGGTGCAGGGGCACGCGGACGCCCCTGGATTTGAAACTAGGGGTCGGGGCCCAAAGTACATGTCCTTTCGGCCCCCCTGAGGAATGTCCCTTCCCTGCCCAGGCAAAACCAAAAAACTTGGACAGGGGGACCCCTTCCCTTTTCCCCCCCCCACTTTTCCAAAACCCTGCTGCCCCTGCCCCCCAAAGGGTTCCCCCTTTCCCTCCCCTCCACCCACCCCACCCTCAGCCTCCACAATATTTGCTCCATCAAAAACCCATGTGTAGGGGCACAGTGGGGGCCCACGCAGTTCTACACCGGGCCCTTGCCTCGGAAACGAAGCCCACACGGGGGAAAGGAACTGCTCCCCGCGTCATGCACCCAAAAAAACGATGTGGGGGCCTTTCTCCGCCCCAAAACCTGAAAAATCGGAACCATGGGAGGGAAAATGGGGGGGAACAGGGTTTTTGTCCCCCGCTGCCCCGGGGAAAGGTTTGGTTCATGCGCCCTGAAAAGGGGCCCCAGGGTGTTCAATTGGTTTTTGAAAAGGGGTTCCGGGAATTTTTTCCACCGTTTCTTAAAGTACTTTCTAAAAAATGCCCCGGGGAAATTTGTGCATGCACTTTTCCCAAATTCTAAAAAGGGCCAGGAACACCCTCCTCGATTTGCAGAATCAGAACGGGCCCCCCCCAAAACACACTCTGTTTATCCCAAATTTTTTTCCCCCCCGTTTGGAATTCCACCCCTGAACATTTTGGGACCGACTGTATGAACAGAGAAAGGCTTTAAGGGATTTTTTTGATGTTCCGGGGCAGCCAAGAAGTACCCCCAATGTGTAATTTTGATTTTCAGCCAGGGGCCCAAGCTCAAGCTTGATCCCCGGGCCGTTTTTTTGAAGCCCTTTCGAGGAGGGCGTTTTTAAATTTGTCAGTCCCCAAGGATTTAGGGATAAATTAACGTCATTCCACTGTTTCCTTGTTCCTGGAACAGATCCCTAAAAAAATCTGCCCGGGCGGGGGACTGGAGACTGGCGACTACTCTCGTGGCCACATGAGTCCGGTGGGGACGGGAAATTTGGAAAGGAGGAGGAGGAGGACTTTGGGCAGAAGCATTGTTGGGAAATGAGTGGATTTTTTTACCCAGGGGGGACAAAAAAGGGGAAAGGAAGCAGGAGCACCCGGGAAAGGGGTGGTTTGGGAAAATGGGGAAAAAGGACGGGGGGCAGATGACCCCCAAGCCCCGGGGGCAGTTAAACAGGGGGAAATGGAGGGGGGGGCCCCCCTCGGAGTCATTGTGCAGATGGCCCGCAGCTCTTATTTGCCGGGGCTAGGGGACAGCCGAATGGGCCCAGCATCGCAAGGGGATACTTTTTGGGTCTCCACCCTATTGGACCCTCGCTACCCGTCCAAAATGGGGGCCCTTTTTCCCAGCTATTTTAGGGGAGGACAAAAATCAAATACATAGGGAAAAACCTCCGTATCCCGTTGGGGGCCCTTTCCTTAGGGGCGGGGATCGTCCCTCCTCTGGGCAGGTCCTTTACCCCGGGGGGGGCCCCCAGCGCTCACGTACTACTGCCCGGCTGCTGAGGGGAAAAGGGGGGGGGTAGGAGCAGTACCAAAATTCCCTCAGCAGCAACCTAAGTCCCGGGTCACTGATGAGGCTTTTTTCCCCCTGCATAGTGGGAGGGGTAAAATTCCCCCAGCAGCAGCCCGGGAGCAGCAGGAAAATGGGAAACAGTCCCGAACCAACATGGGTGGGGGTATTGGACAGCACTTGCCCCCCCAGTTAGAAAATCCGCTGGACTCTGGGCAGCCCCAAAAATGGGTGTGTGGCCGCAACTTGGCCCAGTTTTCCCGGGAGAAGCTTGTCCTGCCCGGCCAGTGTTGGGGGCATCAGAGCGGGGTTTTTTAGTGGGCGGGGGGCCCCTTGTTTACCCCCAAAAGGGGGAACCCGCTTTTCCACGGGAAAAAGTGGAACGACTGACCTTTTTTCAAAATGGAAAACACCCTTTGGGTCGGCCAGGATTTCCCCCACACCAATGCCTTAGGGGGTCAGTCTGGGTTCAAAAAATACCCGCCTCAGCCCCCTATTCTGATTGGCCCCCCACCCCCTGAAAGCACACATCTGTGACAGTTTTTTCCATCTGCCCACAAACCTCTTTACCAGGGGTGGTTTTTTTTCCCCCCTACTCATCACTCTGGTTTATTGTGCCAAAATTTTAAAGACCTCATGCTGCGCTTTTTGTTCCCGCTGCGGGTCACCTCCCCCCACTGGGGTCATTTTTGCCACTCTCTGGAAACCCCATGCCGTTGCCTTCCCGCCCCCCAAGGGGCCACCCCCCAAATTTTCCCGTCATTTTGGGCCCCTCTGTGGCCCCACCCTTTTTTTGCCACCTCCAGAAATTTCATTGTGCCCTGTCTGCCCTCATGCTGCTGCTGTGGCTGTGCCGTTCTCCACACTGTGTCAATGTGCCACTGCCCTGACCTCATGCTGCTGCTGTGGCTGCTGCCTTGACCTACACACTGTTCATTGTGCCACTGCCTGACCTCATGCTGCTGCTGCCGCCGTGACCTCCACTTTCAGTCATTGTGCCCTCTGTGGCCTAATACTGTTTTGCACCTCCAGAATGTCATTGTGCCACTCCCTGCCTCATGCTGCTGCCGCCGAGACCCCCGCTCTCAGAAAATTTGTGCCACTCGGGTAGCTTCCTCCTGTTTTGCCACCTCCAGAATCCCATTGTGCCACTGCCTGACCCCCGTATTTGCGCTGTTGTGACCTACACACTGTGTGATTGTGCCACTCTGTGGCCTAAATTTTTTTTGCCACCTCCAGAATGTCATTGTGCCACGGGCCTGACCTCATGCTGCTTTTTGTGACTACACAAGGTGTGGCTGTGCCACTCTGTGGCCTAATACTGTTTTGCCACCTCCAGAATGTCATTGTGCCACTGCCTGACCTCATGCTGCTGCCCCCCTGACCTCCGATCTCCGTCATTGTGCCACTCTGTGGCTTCTCCTGTTTTCCCCACCTACAGAATTTCTTGTGCCACTGCCTGACCTCATGCTGCTGCCGCCATGACCTCCCCCTCTCATTTCATTTTGCCATTCTGTGGCTTCCTCCTGTTTTGCCCTACAGAATGTCATTTGTGCCACTGCCTGCCTCATGCTGCTGGCCGCCGTACATCCCTCTCACTATTTTGCCATCTGAGCTCTCCCTTGTTTTGTCCAACCTACAGGAATGTCATTTTTTTGCCACTCCCCTGACCATCGGTTTTTTTTTTTTTTTTTTTTTTTTTTTTCCCCCCCCCCCCCCCCCCCCCCCCCATTTCAGTTTTTTGGTCGTTTTTCCCCTTTAACCCGGGGAAATTTTAGTGAAGCGATTCTAAAAGCCCGGGGCAGTCATCTGCGTTTTCATACTAAACACAACATTGTATGAAGACCAAACCAAGCTCCCTCTGCATATTTAAGCATTGCACAACGTTCTACAGCACCTGCAGGCTCTGTGCAGCCTGGAAATAGCTGCTTTTTAACGCGATTCGTGCCGAAGTAATTCGGAACGAAAGGAATTTTGTCGGAAAATTCGGCAAAGTCACCGAATTGAATTTTTGAGAAATTCGCCCATCTCTAATAGTCACAATCTGGCAGAGGGATGACTTCTGGCTCTCTGCCCTCTTAGACCCTCCGCTACCTGTCTAAAATGAGAGCCTTTATTTCACCTGCTGAGAGGGAGGAAAAACTCAAGTACTATAGAGAAATCCTATGTAGTCCCTTTGGCTGCTGCGGGAGGGGGGGGGGGGGGGGGGGGGGGGTTGTTTTATCGCTCAGGTACCGCTGCCACGGCTGCTGTGGGCGGGTGGGGAGGTAGGAGCAGTACCAGCTCCATCAGCAGCAGCCTAAGTCTAGAGTCATTGATGAGCAGCTTCCTTCACCCACCTGCAGTAGCAGCAGGACCTGGTTAGTTTTTACCTCTTCTATACTTTTTAACGACA
>JAODAL010054254.1:0-24757 GCA_025379985.1 Phyllomedusa bahiana
GCAGTAAAATTTTTTTAGAAGTCACAACATCCCTATAAAGATTTGGACCCTAGAATAAAACCCTGTTGGAGGCCCAAAGAAAGTTTAGTCGACACGTGTTAGCTGGTATCAGGGGGCACTGCTGGCATTTAAAATGATGTAAAATATTCTTTGTTTTATACACAATGTATCAAAATATCAGTGGTTACTTTTTGGGGGTTTAACCACTGTTGGGGCCACCTATGGCTGGCAATGTTCTTGGATGCTCTACGGGTTTTGTGCTTGGGAATTTAGAAAACTTAAAGGGGGCATGGGGCAAATAGCATGGATTTATAAATACTGACAAAATTTCCCCTGTGTGAAATTTAACCTTTGGGATCTAAATTTGATTTTAGTTGTTGGAGACTTTTCACAGCAATATTATTAAAATAGCCAGGGGCATCTGACAAAAAAGAGGGCTGTTTTGCCTCTGTTGCGTTTAGGACACCAGGCAAAAATTACAGACTTTTTTTCCCTTTCACTACAGTTCCTTACACTACTTTGTTTACAGAATGAAATAAGGTATACTGAATGCTTGAGAAGTCAGAATTACTCCTGGATTAAACTAAGCTTAAAAAAAAAAATCAATTCATACATCTGAAGAAACCCCTATTGATGAAGGTGTAAAAGGTCTTTTATTTCGTTTTCCCTGAAACCTGCAAACCCCCCTTGCGCTCTTTAATCAATTTACCTCACTATTTTTTTTTAAAAGCACATTAATTTTTTCTTCAAAATTTGAAGCAGGGAAAATTTTTTATCTAAAAGGGGTTTTTAAAAAAAACATACTAAAGTTTTCACTCATTTTCTAAGCTTGACCGTACACAGATTTTAGCATAAAAAACATCTAAACAAGCTGTTTAGTGAAATGAGGCTGTACAACAGGGTGAAAGGGCCCCTCTGCCAGGAAGAAGCCATTTACTTCCAAAAAAACAATTAAACCAGATTTATTTTGAAATGCACACAGAACAAAGACCACTTTTTTGGAGATAATCCTGTGGTCTGAGGGAAAATAAATTGAACTGTTGGGGCCCAAAACCATTGTAACTTTGGAGGAAAAATGGAGAAGCTTTAAACCTAAGAAACCATCCCAATTTTAAACAGGGGATGGCGCATCATTTGTTGGTTTTTTTGCTGAGGAGGGGTTTGGTGCACTTCACAAAATAAGGGGGATCTCTAGGAAAAAAGATTAAAGGAAATACGAAACAACAATCAACATCACCCGGAATTAAAGCTGGGGGGGAAATGGTTCTTCCAAAAGATAATGACTCGAAACATATTGCCAAACTGGTTTACAAAGTGGCTTAAGGATAACAAAAACAATGTTTTGGGGGGCCATCACAAGCCCCTGATCCAATCCTATTTAAAAGTATGGGCAAAGCTGAAAGTAAAACAAACATGGCCCCATTTTCACCAGTTCTGTCAGAATCCTACTTTTAAATTCCACCAACTTTCAAGAAGCTTGTGGAAGGATATCCAAAATGTTTAAAACCCCCTATACAATGCTGTTTTTTGTGAAGATCTAAATAGGAACACATTCGGGCTAAGTCTGAAGATAAAAAAAAAGAAAAAGATAGATAAAAAAGGGGAATAGATAATGTAAAAAAAAAAATAAATTAAATTTTAGGTTGCATAAAAAGGGGGGCCCGTTAGGGAAAGAAAACTGGTTTGAGCAAACAGGGGAAAATTTAGGTTTGGAAAATCCTTAATCCAAGTTTTCTCCTAACCTATCCCTTCTCTAACTCTATCCCTAACATTACTCATAACTCATAGTGGTTTTTAGGGTGTTTTAGAGCAGACGTCCCCAATTCCAGTCCTCACGCCCCACCAACAAGTCATGTTTTCTGGCTTTCCTTAGCCTTGCACAGGTAATTTGATTATGCTGCAGAGGTGATTTAATTATTCTCAGTGCATTCTGTGGGATATCCTGAAAACATGACCTGTTGGTGGGCCTTGAGGACTGGAGTTGTGGAACACTGTTTTAGAGGATTCCTTACCTGTCAGCATCACTCCAGGCCTCACAGTTTCTTTTATGATGTCACTTCCAGTTTCCCTAAAATACCCCCATGTCACGGAATGCAAAAGTCATGTCAGACCTAGGGGTAATTTAGGGAAACCAGAATTGACGTGGAACACTTTACTGGAAGTGACAATACAGCAGAAGTAACATGAGGCCTGGAGTGACATAGGATCTTGAGCGACATTGTAATTAAACTAACCATTTAAAAACCCCTAAAAACTCTCATCCTAATCTTAAACTTCAGTTAGGGCTCGAGTTTGACGTCAACTTTGAAGTATAAGGGCTTGTTCACACGGAGTTTTCACTCCGTGTTACAAGCCCTTTACGGATCCGTCTCTGGGACTGACAGGACGGACCCAGAGATGAATCTAAACAATTAGCAGGGAGATTCTCTCTGCTCGCTATGTGAAAAGCGCAGTAGCGTTTACATGACAGATCGCAGCTGCGCCTTTCAAAAGCGCCGCTTGGGTCCGTCTCTGAAAGCATTGAATGTTATTATAATCAGCATTTCACTCATCTGTACCCTTTAGAATACTGTACTAAAAAAAGAGGTACTCCACTGTATAACCATCCATACCCATGGCATATACAATGGCTTTGTCTGCTTTTGAGAGCATTTGATCTGTTGAACTTTTTGTTTGTGGGATAGAATATCTTGGATTACCATGCTCCTCTATCCCCGCACAGTACCAGTTGGTGCAGTTCCTATGAGTACTTCAATCTGAACCATACTATTACAGTGGTCTACATCCTCAAGAAGTTAATTGCCATGAATGTAAGTTACTTATACCACTTTTACTGTATTTCTAGTACTTTATTATAAGCATCAAGGCTTCTTCTAAGCAACATAGCAAGTAATGTACTGTTCATCAACTTAATATCGCATAATGAATATTCATATATTGCCCTAAATTAAGTGTGCATTCATTATGTGTCAGCTACTTGATGAAGCAGTGCTTTACTTGTAGTTTGACACTTTATTAAAATACAAAATTGTTCCATAACTACATGACTGTAAGACATGAAGATCATTCTCGCTTTTGGTGCAACTATAGCAAGTATATTCTCCAAAAATTATTCTACAACCTAGGTAAGAAAGTGAAGCAAATCCTATGACAAGTCCTTGACAGTTATGATCACCCTTTGTTAGGCTTTAGGTGTGAATGTCAGACAGATGATGGCTGTGTCTAGTGGAATTGTGTAATTTTCCACACTTAGCATAAACCGTTATTTCTCTGTTAAATAATGTTACATAAAGCACCTTAATAAAATGTGAAATTAATTGTTAGGGTATGTTCACACGGCTAATTTTGAGGCGTAATTGTGGGCGTATTTTCCCGCGTATTGCGCTTAATACGCAACGAGATGCGCGCCGCAATTACGGTAATCCATAGCTCTCATAGAAAACTATGGATTACGCCTCGTCCCCCCACGTGTACAATACGATCGTATTGTACGTGCTCGAGAATAATGACATTCCGAATTATTCGCGGCGATTACACGCCACAAGTAATGCATGTCAATGGGGCTGGCAGGCTACCGCCCCTCCCCCCATGCTTCAGGAGTACGCACTGATCAGCATGACTCCTAAAACACTTGACTTATTGCGGCGCGTACTGTACATACCCATAGGGACCACCAGAGTAAGGTAACCAGAAGGGGACATACAAACAGTAACCTCTAGTGCTTGGCCCCCTAAATCTGTCACTGTCTACTTGCCTCCCTCCTCAACCCTAAGCGGTTGTTGACAACTGGACGGCAGTGCCTACTCTGAGTATGTGCAAACACAGAACAGACAAGACAGACAAAACACAATAGCAGGAAAGTCAGCAGAAAAAGGTCAAAACCAAGAAGGACACCAGCTCAAGCCAAAATAAACAATCACCAGCAAAGTTGCTGAGCAGAAGGGATGTCAAAGTTCCAGTCCAGGCCATGATTGGGCAGGCCCTCTGACCCCCAGACCACACAGAACCCGGACGTTTACAAAGAGAGACAAGTGGTGAGTCTCAATTGTCTGCAGGCTAAGACTAGGCTAGCAGAAGAGCAGACAGGTGTGGCAGAAAACTTGTCAATCAACCACAGACAGCACTGAAATCAAACTGTGTTCAGACCAGTGTAAAAAACATATACAGGCACAAGTATGGCCAAAAATGGATTTTCACTGTACCTTATTGGCAGAGAACTGTACTGTGGCCTGAACAGGCATGGTCATGACAGTACCTCCTATTTTATATTGCACCTCTAGACGCTCAATAGATTCACCTGGCTTGAAAAAGGCTCAGGCGATGACATTGTTTGATATGACGCTGAGTAAATCTCCCCGAAGGAACCTTATGGTGCAGGTTTATTGTAGATAAACCAAACATGTAGGATAAGGTAAATAAACATTATTACAAAATATATTGCTTTTCTGATATTGCTTCACTTCTAAGATAGTTCTTATTTACTGCTTGTTTACATAAGTTTCTCTTGTTTCTGACCACCACTCTCTGCTTTAGCAGCCATGACTGCATTGGTGAGTACATTCCCTGCGGCGTTTTATCAGTAACACAGGAGCTTATTATATTCACCAGCCATTCAGAGCAAGAGAAGTTCTCCCGCTTGGGTACACAAGCTTTCCTAAATTACAGAACACCTCTTTCTGCTCTAGTAACAGTGGCCAGAATGGTTGGGAAGGTGACTTTACTCCCTGCTGTGTCTCATCAGCAGAAGAGCTTGTTTATGTTTATGACAAACTTTAACTCTTTAGAGCTCTGTAGCCTTGTGCCCTGCTGTTAAAACCCATCCATCACCAATGTCCCTTTAACAGGCTCAGCTAGGAATAGCAGATTTGAACTGTTAGTTACTGCTGTAGAACTGCCCACAATCTAAACAGGAAGTAGGAAGCTAAGCTGGCTGTATAGAGTAGGCTCTGTGAAACAACCTGATGGGAAAACCTGTTTAACAGTATGCATGAGAATGTTATTGTAAAATCCTCTTAAACCTTCTAAAGGTATATAATAGAGATAAAAAGCATTGTCATATCAAGCCAACTAGGGTAGAAAAACTCCATACAGAGGTACCGTCATTACGAGCCACAGTGTAATTATGCTAAGAAAGAACCGCTGGCAGACTTGACCTAGCCATGTATTAAATGTATCCACATGAATACTAGTTAGTGCCATGTGAACCAACATTTCTGCTCATGGAGAATAAGCTGTCTCCTTAAGTTCCCTCAGAAATCACTCAGTGCTCATTGCTGGATATTGGAGATTTACCTGTGATTAGCATATCCCAAGTGGATTGCAACAGTATAAGGGGTATCCTTTAATAAATCTTACTTAAAGGAAAACAGTCTCTCATCATGAATTACAGTATACTTTTAGGTATTTAACCCCTTATTGCTGCAGCAATTTTGTCTACATTGTGTTTGTTTTTCCTTCCTCACATTCCGAGCACCATTACTTTTTTATTTTCGCATGAGTATAGCGATATTAGGGCTTGTATTTTATAGGACATGGTATAGTTTTTAATGGTACCATTAACTGTACCATATTATGTATTGGAAAACCCCCAAACAAAATCTTTCTGGGGGGATGTGGAAAAAAATTATTCCTTTTATGGGTGGTGGCTTCATTTCTGTGGAGCGCACTGTGTGGTGTAAATAACATGTTATCTTTATTCTGCAGGGCAGTATGATTCTGGCAATGCCATATTTTTATTATGTTTTACTACTTCCCAAAAATTTTTTTTTTTATTTTGTCAAATTTTCTTTACATTTTTTACACCATTTTGGGATGCATGTAATTTTTTTGATTAGTTTTGATTCAATTTTGTTGGGAGAAAAAGCGACCAAAAAATACATTTTGGCATTATGTTATAATTTCTATGGGGTTCACCATGTAGGGTAATATTATATTTTAACACATGGGACGTTTCCAGATGTTGTGATACCAATTATGCTTAAGATTTTTATTTATCTTTTTTTACTAGTAAAATGGGGGTGTTTTCAACTTTGAATTTATTTTCTTGAGATTTTTAAATATTTTTTTACTAGTAACTTTGTCCCTCTAGGGTACTTGAACCATTAAGTAGTGTGATCACTTGTATGCTATTCTGTAATACTGACATATTGCAGAACAACATATAATTAAAGCTCTCCCATTATACCTGACATGTCGCGGTTTTAATTACTGCAACATCTGAGTGGTTAGATGGCCAGGGTTGGAATTATCTCTGACCCTAGAGACTAATGGTCGGTGTAAACTGTAATTAACAGCCGATACTTCCAGGTATGGAGTGGACACTGTGGGCGACATGTATGAAGGAACTATATTTACTATTTTGCCATAGGCACACTTAAACTCTATCAGGTCTCAATCTATAAAGCACTAAAACGTAACTTTTATTATGTATAACACTTAACCTTGATACACACTATTTAAAAACCTGATTTCTAACCTCTCAATTTGTCCCTTTCTAATTGTGATGGAATAACTCCTTTTCTATTATCAAGTCTGGTGGAACACCACCTATTAACAGGGGAACCTTATATATACAATGATTTACTAACTCCAAACAGGAATCCAAAACATCTTACTTGGGCAACCATCCCTAATCTGATGGGCATAAAACATATAATGTTTCCTTGTGAGACCCTCTGCAGTGGGTAACACAGTAGAAAGAGGTAGGAAATCACAAATTAAAATGTCATGCCTGGCATGAAGGCATGGAGGTCATATTATGATACGCATAAGTAATGTGCCTAACATGTATTAAGGCAGGCATCCTCAAACTGCGGCCCTCCAGCTGTTGGGAAACTACAACTCCCATCATTCCCACTGTTATAGAGCACATAAATGCATGATGGGAGTTGTAGTTTCCCAACAGCTGGAGGGCCGTAGTTTGAGGATGCCTGTATTAAGGTTATAGAAAGGCTGGAAATAAGAGAAGTCATTAGAACAGCATGTCAGTGAATAGAAACTATGGTAGGGATCCTGCTTGGAGGACCACAGGTCCCAGCCAGACCTGTGGTGTGCTGGCTCTTGCTGTATCTAGAATAAAGCAGCAAAAATTTCAAATTTAATGTAGTAAAACTTTAAAATATACAAATCTGAACAACATAATTAGTTTTAGATTCTGTTAA
The DNA here is from genome assembly GCA_025379985.1 of Phyllomedusa bahiana. Taxonomy (NCBI): domain Eukaryota; kingdom Metazoa; phylum Chordata; class Amphibia; order Anura; family Hylidae; genus Phyllomedusa; species Phyllomedusa bahiana. Next base: position 7,161 of record JAODAL010054254.1, read on the forward strand.
TTTTAAATTCATTTTATAGGAGATTTTTATATTTTGGGGATGTTATATATTTTTATATTAATTTTATATGATCACATTTTAAAATAAATTAAACTAGTTACATTTTATACAGTTTAATAATTATTATAAATTACTTTGTATTAATGTACTGGTGTAAGTTGAGAAATATTGGATATTTTTGCCCATTACAGCAAATCTAGCTTTACTTCGACTCCTCAGGCTGAGGCAGACCACATTGAAATAGGTCTGCCTGTCGGAGCAGTAATGCGCCCAGTTTTACCGAACCACATTCATACAGTATATGTGTCTAATATTACTAGTGTGGTGGGACACGCCCCCAGAACTCCCTCTCATGTTAGCCGCATTTGAAAGTGTCAAGTCTTATGAACAATGCGCCTAACACATATATTAGGTACATTAGACATCGTAGCCGGCTCAGTTAGGTGCATTGTACACCATAAAAAGGGTGAAAAACCCTTTCATACATGTAGCCCTGTATCTTTTGAGCAGCACAAAAAATCCTTATTTGTGACTTGCATTTTCCTCTGTGTAAACATTGGATGCGTTAATAAAAATAATGAAAGTGAACGGCCACACCAACGTTAATGGGTTCTGAACATTCATCCTTGCAACCTTTCACTGCCTGACAATTGGTCAGGATGAAGGCTCCATTTAAGAAGCAGCAATCAACTTGTTCATTGTCAAATGGCCTTAGTTTTGATACACTGTAAAAAGTTATCAGTAGCACTGCGGGTAGCTGGTTATGGGTCATTGATCATAGGATTTATTCTGATTTTCATAGTAATGCTGAATAGGATTTTTTCCAGAAAGGTGAGGAAACTAGTTTCTTCTGAATAAGCAACACATGATAAGAAGTTAAACTTGATTGCCTTTTTTTTCTTTATAAATGATGTTACTATTTGAGCTTTTGAGAAAAAGGCTAACTGTTGGATGAGATGTATACATCTAAAGATCTAGAGACACTACAGTCCCTGACAGATGTTCTGTCGCTTATCCATGTTGTGGAAACCAAAGCTTATAACCTGTCTTAAAATTCATCCATTGGTTTTAGGAATGACTCATATGCAAGCTGAAACCTTCCCAAATGAGGTTTATTTAAAAAAAAAAAAAAATTTGCTGCACTGCTGAAATATTGATCATTTAAGGAACACATAAAGGTCAGATTTTGGCAAGACAGAAGTTTTGTTGCCTTGTCATATAATGCACACAATTCTAGTTTAAAGCCTCACCTGTGCTCTCACTAATTGATCGGTTAATTAGTAGGTGTGTATAAAAAGAACTCCAGCACCCCAGACCTTCACTTGAACTGCAACTTGACCTCTGACAACATGCCAAAAATCCACCCTGCAACCAAAGCCTTAATTATCAAGACGCTGAAGACCAGATCCACTGCAGAGGTGGCTGGCAACTTTAATGTGTCTCAGCGTCAAGTACAAAGAATTAAAAAAAAGATTTGAAGAGACTGGAGATGTTTTTGACAAGCCCATGTCAGGCAGACCCTGCAAGACAACTGCTCAGGAGGAATGTTTGTTGGTTCGAAAATCAAAATCCAGCCCTTCTGCCACTTCAGCACAGCTCCAACAGGCCTGGTCACCTCAGGTCCCTGTGTCAACTAGAACAGTTTGTAGGACTCTGTCTCGAAATGGCCTCCATGGTCGAATCAGTGCCCAGAAGCCAGCACTTAACAAAAGGCAATTAAAAAACCGCGTGGCATTTTCCAAAGCCCACAGCCTGCTAAATGGATGGACACTGAAAAAGTGGCAGAAGGTGGATTTCTCAGATGAATCTTCAGTTGAATTACACCACAACCACCGCAAATACTGCAGGAGACCTACTGGAGCACGTATGGATCCAAGATACACCCAGAAAACAGTTAAGTTTGGTGGTGGAAAGATCATGGTCTGGGGTTACATTCAGTATGGGGCTGTGTAAAATATTTGCAAGGTGGAAGGCAATATCAATAGCGTAAAATATCAAGAAGTATAAGCTACCTTACATTCCCTATCATAAAAGGGGTCAAATTTTGCAGCAGGATGGTGCTCCATCTCATACATCCATCTCTACATCAAAGTTCCTCAAGGCAAAGAAGATCAAGGTGCTCCAGGACTGGCCAGCCCAGTCACCAGACATGCTCATTATTGAGCATGTTTGGGGTAGGATAAAAGAGAAAGCTTGGAAGACAAAGCCAAAGAATCTTGACAAACTCTGGGAGGCATGTAAGACTGCATTCTTTGCTATTCCTGATGTCTTCATCAATAAATTGCATGACTCATTGTCGAAACGCATGGATGCAGCTCTTAAAGCTCATGGAAATCACACAAAATATTAAATATGGCTCTAATAGTACCACAACTTCATTCTCCAAGGTTATGAAACATATCTTAGTATTTGAAGTGAATTATTTGTTTGATTTTCACATTACTTTCTGTGGACGACAAAACTTTTGTTTTGCCTAAATCTGACCTTTCTGTGTTCCTTAAATGATCAATATTTTAGCAGTAAAGCAAATTTATTTTAGTTAACAAAACCTCATTTGGAAGGGTTTCAGCTTGCATATGAGTCATTAGTAAAACCAATGGATACATTTTAAATTAGGTTATAAGCTTTGGTTTCCACAACATGGATAAGCGACAGAACTTCTGTCAGGGACTGTATTTAAAGAAAGCGAAAGCAAACCCTTCAGACACTGCGATAAACACTTCAAATAGGTACTCACAGTAGTGATGTGCCTTGGACTGCCGGTGAGGCAAACGGCATTAAACAAAGTACCCAAATGGGGAAAGAGAGTCTGGCACGATCATGGCGTAAAATCTTAACGGCTTTATTTGGAAAAAAAATTCTTTAAAAAGATGATAGTATCGTATCAAAAAAATACAAGTTAGAAGAAGGTCCAACGCAACACTTATGCATTTCGAACTGGCTTAGCCGTTACTTGTAGCAGATGCAGTAAATCATTAGGAAAAGCCTTGTATACTTTGCTTATTCTTCAGCTACTATAAATCATATGAACAAACCTACTAAATGTTGACCATCCCCATCCTTTTTCAGATGAAAATGTAGTTTATTGCTCTATATATTGCTCTATAAATTGTCTACAAACATTTTAATGTAAGAGTTTTCGGTCTCTTTTTAATCTTTATTGTATGTTTGTATTGCACTTGTATTACTTTGTATTGTATTTAGGATTTTATAATACTAACACAGGTAATTAAAATTGTAATTGTCTTCATCTGCACTGAAGTGCTGCATTAATTTTACATTTAAGCAAAGCAATCATGTGTTATTATGCAAACACCTGTGTGTCATTGTCATATGCAGACATATTTATGTTTATGCATATGTGAAATTACAGCTCTCATGTTTATTCCAAACTACCTGCCATGACACCACAAGCAAATAAAGCAGATTTAGACTCATTGATTTATGCTATATTTATAATAAGAACCTCACATTTCCCTGGGTTCCTTTAGCATATGAAGCCTAAAAACCACCTGTTCTTTACAGACAGTAGAGTAGATTATTTACTGTACTATCTAATATTCTTGAGAACGTCTGTCACGGGTGGGACCAGCGGCCTCCGTCCCGGGTGCGGGCACAACTCCGCGGTCTCGCACTAGCGCGGCACCGCGCCGCATGTCGGGCGGTGGGCGCGTCACCCGGCCGGACCCGGCTCCTCTCCTACGTTACCCGGCCTGCGCTCCTGTGGCAGTCTCAAGGCTAACCGGCGCGCGCGTTCCCCGACAATCTAGGCGCAGACTCGGCGCGCCGGCACTGCGAGATTTAAAGAGGCCAGTGTACCGGTATTGGTATTGCCGGTCACTGACCTTATTAAGCCTGCCCTTTCCTGGGTCGTTTGACGGTTACTTTTAGTGCCATTGTTGCCCTATAGAGATAGCGTGTCTAGCATTGTTCTGAGTCTATGACCGTCGTACCGTACCTTTAGCTTCCGTCTCGACCACGCTTCTTGCCGCCTGCCATGCACTTGTGCCGCGTCTCGCACGAATCTGTGCCGCCTGTCCTGACATTATGCCTGTCCCAGACTACGATGCATGCTGAAGATTCTGCACCACGCTATTTACCTCGGCTGCCTCCGCAAGCAAGTCACGTAAGGGGGGACGACGCTGGTAGGTACTCCCGCCGCAGATGTCCATCCCGCCTTGCGGCGGGCTCTGGTGGAAAACCGGGACTTACTTAGATTCGTTCCTGGCGTGGCTTTTCATCCTTCGGCTTGCGTGTTGGTCAGTGGATCCACTTCTACGTCCGGGGCGTGGGTTCGTGACGTAAGTTCCGGCAGGGATCCCGCCATAGTGGCCTTGCAGTCTGACGCTGACCTCACCACCATGGTGCTCTGCCATGTACAACAGCCTCGCTAGCTTGCACAGCAACTCGGCCATAACTCTCCGCCATGATGCAGCGCTCCTGGCCGCATCAGCAGCATCCACACGCTCCCGTGGCTCCCGCTGCTCCAGGCCTCAGGATCCTACCGCTGGCCCAACGGGCTCCGTCTTCTATGCCGAACAGTTCGATGGGGACTCCAATGCCTGCAGGGGCTTTTATCACCCAATGGATCCTGGAACATGAGATTAATGGGCAACCAATTTCTACCGACGGTCTAAGGTGGCCTGTTAGTGCTAAGTTTTCTTCTTTCGGGAAGCCCTGGCCTGGGCTACCCCCCTCTGGGACAGGGACGAACAGTCACAGCTAAACCTTGGCTTCTTTCCTAACCGAGTTTCAGGAGCGTTTTTCGAGGAACCATCCCGGGCTTCGTCTGCCGGAACGCCTCTTGCTTAATACTCCGCCAAGGGGACTCATCTGTAGGCGTTATGCCGTTACGTTTCCGCACCTTTGGCTCTGAGTTGTCGTGGAATGAAGCAGGCGTGACTGCCACCCTTCAAGAAGGGCCTCTCCAGCGCATCAAGGATGCCCTATCTGCCCGGGGATCTCCGTCTTCCTTGAGTGACCCTTCTCTCCCTGGCAAATCGGGATTTGACATCGTTTTCCGGTACGCCAGGAGGAACTCCGGGGCTGGGTAGGGAGCAAGCTAGACCCCGTTGTCCTTCCTCGTTCTTGGCCCCTGTATTTCATAAGGCAGCTCAGTTGCCCTCGCCGCCTTGCCGCCGAAAGAGGCCATGGAGGTGGATCGGGCCCACCTGGTCTACAACTGAGCTGACAGAAGAGTGGAGAGGTTCTTTGTGGTTACTGTGCAGTGCAGCCCATTTCCGCAGATCCTGCCCACTGCGCCCTCCAGCGTCCGGGGGAAAGGGCGCACCTTGGAACGTAGGAGTGGCCGTGTCCCTAGGTGAGAGCAAGGCCCTATCTCGCCTGACCATTGCCGTGATCGTCGGCACTGTGTCTGGTGCTCCAGTTTTTCAGGCTACTGGCTTTCCTGGGACTCTGGGTCTGCGGAAATTTCTTGGACGCTGACTGGTTATCCCAAGCATTACCTCCCTGTGATCCGCCTGGATGAAGCCTCCTAATCATCTCCTCGGTCAGTGGAGAGTTCTCTAGGATCCAATCGGTTCCGAACTGAGCCCCTGGTCCTACAAGGTGGGCGGTGTTGCATAAGGAGGAGACTTGCGTTCTACGTTCTACAGCCGCTTTCCTCCTCGTCCATTCCTCATGGGTCTCCGTGGCTGCAACGCCCACCGCTCCAGTGCTCGACTGGCAGTCGGGCGAAGTCTAAGGGGGGGTACGGTGTTAGTGTGTCAGTCTCGCTGTTTGGTGGCACCTCGCCCGGTGATTTACGGCTTCTTCGGGGTCGTCCTAAGCCTATGAAGGCCTTCCTGCACCATACAAGCCTTGGGCAGAAGTGTCTCGAGAGCAGCTGAGACGTTGCAGCCCCATCGCCCATACGATCTGTCCTGTTGATCTTCTGCCTGGGAAGTATCCTCCACGTGGCTGGGGGTGTACCCCTGTCGGTACCTGAGACTTGGCTATGTTTACCTATATCATAGTGAGAATCTCCAGAGGGGGTTTTCCGCAAGTCCTCCTCCCCCAGCTGGGCCGGGGTCTTCTTCGTGGCTAGAAGGACGGTTAGTCTGGCGTCCTTGCATAGACTATCGTGGCCTCAAAAGATTACGGTTACAGAACCACGCTATCCCCTGCCCTTGATACACGGTTAAATACTCTTTGACCGTTCTAGTAGCCGGTGCCAAGATCTTTACTAAACTGGGTCCTGCGAGGGCTTATAAACCTCAATATCGGTTAAGTGTGGGGCGACGAATGGAAGGACCGCTTTCAACACCCGCGACGGGCACTTCGAGTACTCTGAGTCCATGCCCTTCGGGGCTCTGCTATGCCGGCCGTCTTCCATGATTTCGCTAATGGGACATCTTCCTGGGTCCTACCTGCTACAAATGCGTGGTTGGGTATCTTGGTACGTCATTCTGGTTTCCCCCGACCTTGATCCATCAAGTTCACGTGTGCGTCAGGTCCTCAGAACGTCTAAGGGCCAACCGCCTATATGCCAAACTTGAGAAGTGCCAGTCATCATCAGCAGAGCCTACCAATTCTCGGCTACATCATTTTGACAAGGGTTCTACTGATGGATCCGCAAGTTGTTGCCGTCCTTACAGTGCCGCGTCCCGTGGGGTCTCGAGCCATACAAAGAGTCCTGGGGTTCCGCCAACTATTACAGGTCAATTTATACCTCATTTTTCCTCGCTGGTGTTCTCCCTTTGTGGCTTTTATACCAAGAAGAACTCGCAAATCCTAAGCTCTGGCCACAGCGGCAGAGAAGCCTTCTCTAAGTTTAAAATGTGCCTTCGCCTCTGCGACTGTGCTCTCTGGCCTGTTTAATGAAAACCCATTTTTTCTCGAGGTCGACGGCCTCCTCGGGTGGGGGCGGGGCCATACTCTTCCCAGAAAGGGCCCAATGCAATAACCCTCTCTTGAGGGTTTCTTTCGAAAAGTTTTTCCTCGGCTGCAAAGGAACTACTCTACGGCGACCGGGTAATTGTTGGCCATCAAGGTGGCTCTGGAGGAGTGTCGGTATATCTTGGAGGGGGCTCGTCATCCTGTCAGCATCTTTACCGACCATTAAAAAAACCTGCTGTATCTCAGAGCTGACCCAACGCTTAAAAATCCACGCCCGGCTCGTTGGTCTCTGTTCTTGTCCGGGTTTAGTTTTCTCATTCTTTTTCGCCCGGCGGAGCGATATGTCATGGCGGAGGCCCTCTCCCGTGCTTCGGTTGATCGATGTGACGGGGGCGGTCCAATCAACGGCCACATTATCCTCCGAACGGTCATTCTTCTGCCGCACCAGTAGATCTGCAAAACATTCCTCCCGGCAAGGACATTCGTCCGTCCAGCTACTTCGGATGAAGATATTGTTCATGGGGTCATTGCTCCCGTATGGCGGGGCACCCAGGAGTACAGAGGTCCTGCTCTATCGTCATCCCGTCCCGTTTATACTGGTGGCCGAGCCTAGCCAGGATGTTCGTGGTTCGTGGTGGCTGCGTTTCTGTGCCCGGAAACAAGTCTCCTGTCTCAAACGGCAGGTCTGCTCCGTGCCTCTACCTATTACCAGCTTGTCCTTGACCCATGTGGCATGGGATGTTATCACGGTTATCTCCTCTTCCGCTGGAACACCGTGATCTGGGTGGTCACTGACCGATTTTCTAAGATTTGTCCCACTTTATCTCCCTCTGCGGGCTTCCTCAGCTCTCGCCTTGCCAGTCTATTTTTTCTGCATATTTTTCGGCTGCATGGGATTCACGCAGGCAAATAGTGTCGGACCGTGGCGTTCATTTTGTTTCAGATTCTTGCGCTCCCTCTGTAACAACTACAAATGAAACTGGACTTTTCTTCGGCCTACCTCCACAGTCCATGGGCAGGTTGAGAGAGTTAAAACCAGACCCTAAGTTGCATACCTGCGCCACTTTGTCTCCGCCACGCACTGGATGATTGGTCTCCAGCTTGTTGCCCTGGGACGAGTTTTAGTATAACTCGTTGGAATCGGAAGCTGCTGAGCTTGCTCCTTTCTTTATTGTCTACGGGCGACATCCCCGCACCCGCCCCTTCCCCCATTCTGCGACCCCTCGGAGAAGTCCCTGCTGTGGAAGAGACTGGTCCAGGACCTGAAAGTCTTATGGAAACAGGTCTCGCCATTACGCTACTCCAGGCCTCCGCCCGCACAAGGCCAAGCCGACTAAAAAAGCCGAAGATCTCCGCCATCACTTTTCCCCCAGGTGACAAAGGTGTGGTGTTGGTCGGCTCGAACTTATATAGTTCAGGTTCCCAGCTATAGAATGGGTCGGTTCCTGGGTCCATTCGAGGTGCTCAAGCGCATTACACCCAGTAGCATAACAAGCTCCGCTTCCCCCCACTATGAGGGTCCCGAAAACTCCTTCCATGTCTCCTGCACTAAACCGGGTCATCCTTATAGCTTCTCTCGGGTACTTGCTCCTCCCCCAATTCATGAGGCCGTACCACGATGTCATTTACGGTAAAGGATATTCTAGATATGATGACGGTCGAGGGAAGCGATTTTTTCTCATGACTGGAGGGGGTTCGGGCCCGAAGAGGAGTCCTGGGAGCATGTTGATAAACAATATTCTGGATCGGGTAAATTTAATTCAGAGGTTCCTCGGACCAGTAGGAGTGGAGGCCCGATGGGTGGGGGTACCGTTCATGGGGGTGGGCCCGGACCCCCGTCATGGGTACGCGGGACCACCCGACGGTCTCTACGCCACTAGCGGGCACCGCCGACCGCATGTCGGCGCGGTGGGCGCAGCTCTCCCGGCCGGCCCGGCTCTCTCCTACTTACCCCGGCCGCGATCCTGTGGCAGTCTCAGGCTCCGGCGCGGCGTCAACGACATCTAAGGCGCGCTGAGCGCGGCCACTGCGTGTTCTTAAAGGGCCAGTGTACCGGTAAGTGGCTATTGCCGGTCATTTGCCCGTATTTAAGCTGCCTTCCTGGGGTCGTTGACGGATCTTTGTGCATTGTTGGCATATATGAGAAAGCGTTCTAATCCTTGTTCCTGATATACCGTTGTACCGTCCTTTAGTTCCGTTCCGTCGACCACGATTCTTGCAGCCACTGCTCTGTACCTTGTGCCTGTCCACGACCACGAAGCTGTTTTTTGCACCGGGCCCTGTCCCTGTCCTTCTGCCTGTCCCGACTTCGAGACCTGCCTGACGATTCTGCACCAAGCTAATTACCTCGGGCTGCCACCGCAAGCAAGTCACGGGTCCAGGGGGGACGACCTGGTAGGACTCCCGCGCAGCCAGCATGTCATCCCGCTTTGCGGCGGGCTCTGGTGATAACGGGACCTACTTAGATTCCGTTCCCTGGCTGGTGGCTTACACCATCGCTTGCCGGTGGCTACAGTGGATCATACTACGTCCGGGTTCGTGACAACGTCGTCTATTAGTCTACTAAGAATCAATGACTCCTGATAAATATCTGTGTTGGTGATATATAAAAGTAGGGTTCACAAACTTTGCAGAGTACATTTGACACACATCTGATACACATGAACTAATACACCAGCCAGATGATGCATGGAAAATTATGTTGACATAGGCCATGTTCACACGGCTTAAAATGGGCCGTATTTCGGTCCGTAATCACGCAGCGAAGTGCGCAAATTACGGCTGAAAAGGCCCATTCATTACGGTAATCCACAGTTCTCATGAGAAATATGGATACGTCTCCTCTCCCTGTCGCGGAATTCGCCGAGGGTGGGAGATAATTCCATTTGTCACTTTGTAGATAGCGGCGTTAGGCGATAGCAGTGGATTGTTGTGGGGCGGCGAGGTGCCGGCCCCCCGCTCCCTCTCCCGCTCCCACCCCACCCTGCCCACGGCATAACTGCGGGGCGTAATCACGCCCCGCAGTTAACCCGTGTGAACACAGCCTTACAGTGTTGCTCAAAATTGTCTCAGTTCGGTTCAAAACCAGTTAGATTGAACTTGAGAAAAAAAATTGGGTTTGGGACAACCTGAACCTGAATTTTTTTCACACTGGTCCTCACCCCAAAGACTTTAGGGTAAGGTTTTTTTTTTTTTTAACTTGGTTTGAATGGGTTCACTTACCCCTTCCCTACCAGTAAATGTTTTGGGGTTTTTTGGAGGTTTGAAAGGGTACTCTTTCCCACTTTGCTATTGCTCCAAGATTGTTTTCATCTGATGTCACTTCCAGTTCAACATTACATGGGTGACCCTAGAGTAGCATTTGGCTGAAAAGTGTCATCAGCCAGGAGGGATGTCAGAGTGAAAGTGCCAGGGGAACGAAAGCACTATACTAGTTAACCCAATCTAACCCAATTACAAAAAAAGCTAACCCCAGTTAAGGCTTAGAGTTATAGTTTATTTTTCAGAAAATATCACGAAAATCAATTTGGGCATACCCAAATCAAAATACTAAAATATGGGTCAAATTTGAGCATAACCTGAATTCATTGACTTATACAGATGTAGCAGATTTTAACTTGACCGTGATATCACTGCTTTTCATGTCATCTTATCTTAGCTCAAAACAAAAGCCAATGAAAGTATTGAAAAAGTTGGGAAAACGTTCTGTGATCTGATTTCATGGTGTATTATTTGTACAATTAAAACTAGCTCTACTCCTTAGTTGAGCTTTGTAAAGATTTTACCCCAATTAAAGGAATTGTTTGGACTAACGTTTAGATTATAGAAGAACTGGAAAAAGGGAATGTCTGTTCATTTTCTACCCATGTGATGTGATGACCAGACTAAAGTGATTGGATATGACTGTTGTCCATTGGGTGTGTGCAATAGAACAAAACATTTTAACCCTTTATGTAAGCAAATTCAGATGTACTATACAGTAAGAGCCTGTTGTTTATTTAACAACATTAACTTAAAAGAGGCCCTGGATATCCTGTTGCATTATATATGTGTATCGTATATGTGTGTTGGTGTATATATTTATATTTATTACTATATATATATATATATATATTTATATTTACTTACTATATATTTAATATTTATTTTTTACTATATATCGCACTTGTTCACTGTGAAAATACCACCAATTAACGGTCAAACGATTTTAAAATGTTCAACCTCTAAATATATATTTAGTATGAATCGTAACTGCAACAAAGTACGTGTTTCCCAAGAAAGTCTCACTCAGTGCTCAATCAAACCAGGATTTCTACCCACTTCAGTTTCAGGTAGAGAGAGTTATCAGAAACAAAAATATGGTGTGATCACCACTAATACGCTAGGGTATTGTGTCTGACTTAATGTGAGCCTTATATCCGTTCCGCCCCTCTGTTTGGTGCATGAAAAGTTTCTTAAATACAATTAGAAATACATATATATATTGTCAAAGTTTTAATCAATTCTACCTCATAAAAAACCATAAATAAGTAAATACAATGAAAACCACTAATACACATACTAATACATAATTAAAACAAATGCTCATAAATAAGACACATTGGGCCACATGTATAAAAACTGTTTAGGTCTAAAGCTCACTTTTTTGACCATAGTAACCTATGGGCAAAATTTTTTAAGACCTAAACAGTTTTCATACATGTGGCCTATTATCCTTATTTCACGTCACTCCTGTATATACACAGTGGTGGCTGGTAACCAAGGAGGCAAGAGAACAAGTTGAAGGTGTGCAAATCATCCCGTATTAGGTAAAGCATACAAATTTATCAATAACATGCATTTTGAAAATTGCTGACTTTACAAATGGCCCATCTAGCAGCACTTGTTGTAATGGGAATAACCCTCTAAATGAATTGTTGACCCAATAGGCTTGCTTCATAACGTTCTGATGCTTAATACTCTACACTGCCATCCTGATAAGAAGACGACTGACTGAGTAAAAGGGTACAGGTTATGCATGCAGAAGTCACAAACGGAGGTTAAATATCTCAACAACTGTCCAGCGCCTACCTCTTTGCTTCAACGTGTGGGTATCCTGGCTTGAGCGGAGCTCCATTTACTAAGGAGCACATTGCACATTATTAAGTTCACATTACTTTGTCCTAGGGGAAATTATTACAGAATGTTTGATGGCTTCCGGGGGACATAATAAATATATTTATATATATTAAATTTCAATATAGAGATCTCTCCCAAGATTTATTTATACCCAGGACTGTATCCAGAACAAGGGGGCATCCTCTGCGCAAAGAGGAAAGAAGGTTTCTACATAAACATAGAAAAGGATTATTTACTTTAAGAGCAGTGAGACTGTGGAACTCTCTGCCAGAGGAACTCGTCATGGTGAATTCACTAACAGAGTTCAAAAAGCGTCTGGATACATTTCTAGAGTGTAACAATAGTTATAGTGACTAGGACTCTGTAGAAGGGACGTTGATTCAGGGATTTATTTTGATTTCCAGATTGGAGTCAGGAAATAATTTTTTCCCTAAAATGAGGACAATTGAGGCCTCATGTATGAAAATTGTCTAGGTCTAAAACAAACTTTGCTGGCCATAGCAAAAAATCGAAGCACCCCGTTCATTTCATATAGTGCTGTGGAAAAAATGAGACAGTCACTCTGACTGGTTGCTATGGTCAGCAAAATTAGTTTTAGACTTAGACATTTTTCAAACATATGGCCCTTGACTTCTACCTCATGGAGAGTTTTGCCTTCCTCTGTATAACACTAAAGCTATAGGCTGAACTGGATGAATATCAGTCTTTTTTTCAGCCTTACAAACTCTGTAACTATGTAACTACTTGCATCAGGAAAGTCATTGAAAATTTTGTTACATTTTTGTGCCACAGTATCAGAGTGAACAAATTGTCAAGTTAAGCTTTGCTATGTCTGTAAAGCCCTGAAATTTTTTTTATTTAACAAAGCGGTTTACATTTATAGTATTAATATACAAAAGTATATTAAATAACCATTTGGAAACACTCCGAATGGACGGTGCACAGGTATACTCCCATATGAATTAAAACGTTGTATCAACATGTACGGTACCTGTGCTCGTTGCACATCAGTACTCTTTCTACATGGACTTTTTTATGTTACTATTAAGAGTATATACTTTAAGCAAGCTATTTTGTAAATTGCTGTTACTGTGAATGCAGTGAATATTTGTACTCTAAATATGAAGTTTCTTTTATATAAAAATAAAAGATTTAAAATGATTTAGCCCATGCTGATTTCCTTTGCTTTAGTTGGTTGTGTGGTGGGATTAGTGGTCTTTCTGTAGTCAATGGATGAAAAAAATCAAAATGATAGGCATGACCAGAAGAATTTCTGTTTTATGTTCTGTTTTTAAAGGCAACTGAAGCCAAATAAATCCTTTACGTTTCATAGCCACATATGCATAGATAGACAAAGTCTTGAACATAATTTCATCCTCTGTATGTAGAGGTTATATTTTTAAGCTGTAATACACATTATTAATAGGACTTGCAGAGCTTGCCAACTTAATGGGGCAAGTGAATACCTAAGCATATTGCTCTGAAGTATAAATAATGAAGCAATTTATTTGAGAAAAACATAGTAGGTTGTGCAGAGAAACAGACCATAATTGCTGTGTACATAGCTTGTCTTATTATTCTCTATTTTAAACTCTGGATCACTTACAGAAAAGTATCCTTAAACAGGAATGTTATTTTCCTTAATGAATATGCTCTACATATGCAGAATTTACAATGCTAGTTTAAAATAAGTGCACTTAGAGATCAGCACAGGTAGCTATGCTGCAATAGCTCCACCATGGTCATCTTCACAGAGCTTGTAGTTTGTACTTTGTAGAAGATGAACATCAGATCAGAGCAATTAAGAATATTAGGTAGGTACATATGAGTCCTAAAAAAAAATAGTTTCCAATCAAAAGTGGGGCAGATTGATCACTACTACCTAACCCATAGACAGTATAAACTTAGAAAGTCGTACAATGCACCACATTTATCATATTGATTGTGTTGATAAATCTGGTACATGTCTAAGTTTACACCATGTTTAAGTTGGCTTACTTTATGCCATTAACTGCGCCACAATTTTGGTGCATTTTGTACGCGAAGCCACACCACTTTCACAGAAGTCATGGCACATTTTTTGGACAGGGCTCTAAAGAGTCTAGAAATGGTGACATATAAAAGGGGCTGTGCAAGTATTCTGGTGTGTTTTCAGCCCAAAAACTGGTGCATTTTTGTTCTCTCGATGTATGAGTAGGCGCACTCCAAAATTAGGTGCATTTTGCGGCGCCCGTGGCATTTTTTAATGCGAATAAGATGTGAGGGCGTTCTGCAGGCGTGTCGCACCACAACCATATGATTCTACATGTTTATGGCTGTAGGACGGCAAAACTGGGTGCATTACTGCTGGAACAGGCAGACCAAGTTCCAAGTGGTTTACCTGAGCCTGAGATGTCGTAGGGGAACTAGAAAGCGCTAAATCTGACCCACAGTAGAACAGGTTCATAAATTCAGGTACATTATACACTACTAATGTGCATGATAAAATTGACATCTGGGCACCAAAATTCATACATATTGCCAATACTGTCTAAAACACATTAAATCTAGTGTGAAACATGTACATAATTTTTTAATGCAAATTGAGACAGAATTCTGGTGGAACTGCCTTGATAAATCTGCCCCCGTTTAGCTGGCAGGCCATTTTGATTGTACATTACTGCATACAGATTTTGCTGCATATCTAAATTGTTAATATAAATGCCAAAAACCTTGAAAAAAGCCCCAAAAAATACAATTCATACTAATTATCAAGTTTTATGGACTTAAACAGATTCAACCTGCTGATATTGAACTATAGTTTCATGTTGAACATATTTTTATTTATATTATTTGGTGTTATTTTATTTTCCAATTATTTCTATAAAAAATCCTTAAGTATCACAGCCTTTCACACTGACCACCAAGTAATTGCAGTAGGCTGACATTTCTTGTTTTCCGGAGATCATGTTTTAGCTTATGCTGTGTACACTTGGGGTAGGGATAGCATTCAGCTCGCTATCATCAGAGAACATAAATGGAATGAAAGATAACATTTCTATTATAAAACTGGGGAAGATAATGAGGGTTCACGTTATACTTCAGAGGTGATGGAAACAGTTTACCTATTTCCCCTGCCACCTCCCTGCAACGAGACTGCTGCACATCATATCACAGAGCATGCTCACAGGACTTTTCTGCTACTAAGCAAATATTACAGCAGTTAAAACCAGATGTCTCCTACCATAATATTGTACAAAATCTGTACAAATACATAATAATGAAAATTTGATCTAATTTTTGTTCTCCAATGTAGCTTTAAATGCATTCAACAACTAGCTTTTTGTATAATACATCATACCAGTGAACAACCCTATTAAAAATTAAAGATCAGGTTCCAAGAGCATTATGCAGCTATAGTTCCCCTTAGGCTATGTTCACACGGCTTATTTCAGAACGTATTTACATCGGATTGCCGATGGTAAATACGTTCCATAATCAGTTGAAAATCAGTTGCAAATAAGTGCCACTAAGTGTGGCACGTATTTGTAACTGATTTCCCGACGGATTCACCATCTCCAATCATTGTAGGTGGTGAATCCGTCTGTAAATCATTGACATGCACATTGTTTTTCCGTCCGGATTGCCGTCGTCAATCCGCGGCGGCAATCCGGCACGGAAATACACGTCGTGTGAATGACGAGCCGTATTTTCTATTGAAATCAATAGAAAATAGGCTGTTACTTATTTCTGACTGATTTGCCGACAGATTGACGATCGTCAATCCGTCGGCAAATCCGCGGCGAAATAAGCCGTGTGAACGAGGCCTTAAAGACGAAGCCTATTTTTTAATTTTTTTTCAACCTACATACACAAGATTTTCCTGAACAAGATGTACTTTCTAATGGTGTCATTCACCTTACCATAGAATATACTGGGAAACTGAAAACAAATTCCAAGTGGGGCAAAATGGGAAAAAAAATAACTCGTGCCATGTTTGCAGGAGTTTTATTTTTACTGTGTTCAATCGTCATTACAAGTGATCTGTTATCTGGATTCTATAGGTTGATATGAATCCAGCAATACCAAACATGCATGTTTTTTTGTTATGTTTTGGTACTGTAAAAAAAATTCAAACATTTTCTATTTTTCACATTTTTGTTATGGTGCCATTCTCTGCGACCAATAACTTTTTTGTACTTCTACCTATTGACTTGAGTGAGGGTGAATTTTTTGAGTGCTTTAGTTTACTTTCTATGGGTACCAGTTTGGAATACATGTAACTTTTTTGATCACTTTTATTCCAATCTTTAGGGGACATGAAATGACCAAAGCATACAGTATATGTAGATATATATATATATATATATATATATATATATATATATATATATATATATATATATATATATATATATATATACTATATTTTATTATTATTTTTTTTTTTTTTGTTTTTTTAATAGATTGGACTTTTTTGGGCAAGACGATACCAATTATGTGTAACATTTTTATTATTTTATTTTTTTTATTTGTAAAATGGCTAAAGGAGGGTGATTTGAACGTTTAATATTTTGCATTTCTTTATTTATTATTTTTGCTCTAACTTTGAGGCCCCCCAGGGTGCTTCACCACTAGGGGGTGCAATCATTTATACAGTCTACTGTATTGTAATACAATGCAAAAGGAAGTAGTAAAACATAGAACATGGTGGCTCTGGAAGCCTTCACCAGACTTCTAACTGCCATGTAAAAAGATCAGGGCCTCAGGGGCTCGGCCTGGGGGCCCTGATCAGAGTGAGGAGCAGTGCGCATTCATTTAGACGCTGCAGCCTTGGTTGCTGCGGCTTCTAAAAGGGTTAAACACCAAGGGATGGACCCCGGCTCCAACTCGTGCTGTCACCTTCAGGTGTTAGCTGTAATAAGTGGCTTGCACCTGCCGGCTATGTAGCGGGATCGTGGCATGATACTTCTACAAATCACCTTTCCTCATACCGTACCCATATGTCCAGATGCAGTAAGGGGTTTTTCACTTTATACTGTTATTTTGCATATAATAGAAAATGATGCAATTATATAATGTACATGTATTAAAAATTCTGCTTCTATACCTCTTTTATTCGAAAGCAATAGATCACTATCTAGAAAAAATAAAATAGTAAAACCACCATAGTAGTGGTTCTGAAAGATTTAAAAAGTATAGGGCTAAACAGTCATTTTTACCACCACTCATGTCATGTGACCTTGCATTCAGTTTAGTAACAGGAGTACATAACATTTTGGGGTTAACTGAATAGGAACTATGATGGAAGAATTATTATTAATATGGCTATTCCAGAAACTTCTTCCCTGAGTGTAGTAATTTTTATGACTACAGTCTCTCCAGGAGATGTCATGTTGTTAATAAAGTTAGCTATAAAACAAAGCAAAAGATACAACAGAGAAAAAAATTTGCAGTGCCTTCTCCACAGAGAATGACAAACTTGATAATATGTTGCTGTTGGTAGTAATACTGGAGAAGTTCTGCTCCTCAATAAACTTCTGTTACTTGAATACCAATGGTCACATGACTTGTGTGGTAGTCACATGTCTGTTCTGTCCATATAGATTGTCCATGGGAGCTGGTCCTATGTTTATAAGATTTGTTGTTTTTTTTTTTCACGG
>JAODAL010054255.1:0-24756 GCA_025379985.1 Phyllomedusa bahiana
CACTATAGCTACTGACCCGTTTTTAAAAACCCTGATTTTGCTGCCAGCACTGGTCCAAATATAGCTGCAGAACCTGTTCGATGGGTCCTTTAAAAGGCCGGCCCAAACCCCTGGTTGCTATTTTTCCTACAGAAACCCGGCTTTTTTCCTGAAAAACCCCAGTAAAGCCATTTTTAAAACCCCCCCCTTGGTTTTTCCCAAAAAAAACCAAGAAAAAAGGAATTTAGGTGGGGAAAGAATTTTCCAAAAAAAAAGTTTGGAAAAACCCCCCTTTAAAAATCCAAAGTCTCAGAAAAAACCGGAAAGGGAAGGGCCCCCACTAGGTCGGTTTTAACCGGCCGGTAATTTTTTTTCCCGGGTTTTGCCCCGTCCCCCCGGGGGGGAAGAAGCAAAGTCTCAACGTTACCTGAGTGGACCGTTGCACTGGGGACCGCGCACTTTTTTTTCCAAGGCAAAAATTGTGGGTAATTTTCGCCGGTTTTTTTAAGGGGGTCTGGAAAACCCCCAAAACCCCCCTGAAAAACCGGCCAAAAAACCCTTGCAAAACCCGGGGGGGCATACCCTTTAAAGTTTTCCGACTTTGAGAACCCCTTTCCCCCCCAGCCAAAGCTATTCAAAAAATGCCCCCCCCAAAGAACCCACCATACCAATCAAGACACTGAAAGGGGGGGAGTGGGCGGGGGCTCACTTTTTTCTGGCAACACGCTGATAAGTGCCCGTCGCCTCCCGCCACCCTCTTTAACCAAAATTTACTTGCTTACCATCCCCTTTACCAAGGCCCTCCCCTTTCCCCAACCCTGGGGCCTCACCTTTTGTCCTTTCCCTCCCAAGGTCCAGGCCATAATTTTTTCAGTTGCTTCCAGCAAATGCCCAAAACAGCAAAGGGAGGGATTGGCGGCCCCGCCAAATTTTTTCTGTCCTGTTTAAAGAAAGGGCCCATAGGCCCCCATTTTTCCTTTGGTTGGGGGGCCTGGCGACCCGGTAAACAAACAGCTTCTATACCTTCCTCCTCACTGACAGTTTCCCTTGTTGCTGTTTCTCTCTCCCTCTGTCTCTGTCTGTATCTCTGATTCACTTCTTGATTATTTTGCTTCTTTCATTAATAGTTCCCCCTTTCAAGGCCCAGTGTTTAGGGGGGGGCCTCGCCCCGCCTCTGGGTCCCACCAAACCGGGGGGTTTAAAGGGCAGAATTTACCCTTTTTTGGGTGAAAAAACTCCCCCTTTTTAAAACTACTACCCGGCAACCCCTGGGTGGGCCCCTTATATGCCTGCAAAGCCTTCCTTTTTTACCCACGGTCCCTGGCGATCCCCTCAATTCGCTGCAGGCTTCACATGATTCTGGTGCTTAAAGGGATTTTCTCACCATACCCGTTTTTACTGAGAAAATAAGGGAATTTTCCCTCGTAAAAAACAAAAAAAAAACTTTTTTACCATCAGGCCCCCTTTTGTGGGGTGGGGGGTATAGCAAATGAAATTTGCATTAAATTTAAACTTCCCCCCTGTAAGTAAAAATATGGCCATTTTCAAAATGAAAAAATACAAGGGGGATGTTTTAGCTCTTTCCCTTAAAAACAAAGGTACAGTGCGTGAGGACTTTAAAAAAACCAATTGGGTTAAACTTTTTTAGAAAAATAATTGGTTTTGCTTTTAGAGCTCAGTTGTCCATGGGGTGGGAAAAACTCCCCTGCTCTCTGTTCTCTTCCCCCCTTTTAAACAGATAAAAAAGGAGGGTTTTTGATCAGTGAAAACCCGGTTTAAACCCTAGAAACCCGTGTGTAAATTTAGAGTCGTAAAAAATTTTCTTATCTCTTTACCTAAAAATTTAGAAAAAGGTTATTTACCGGTTTTTTTACTTGTTGAAAACGAAACTTTGCTGTGAAAAAATTTTTTCTAAACCCCCTTTAAAGGGGGCAGCTATTTTTTGTTTTTTCCTCCTCACCTTCCAAAAAGCTGTTTTAGCGGTTTTTTTTTTTCCGTCTTTCATTGGGGCCCTTTTTGCGGGGCAAGGGTGTTTTTTTTTTAAATTCCTTTCCCTTTAAAAATGAAAAATTTTAATGAAAAAAGGCCCAAATTTCCCAAAAGGGGAAAAACCCTTTTTCAGGTGAAAAAAAAGAAAAAAAAACGAATTTGCGTTTATTTTTGTGTGGATTTTTGGGGTTCCCTGTTTGGTCTAAATTACATCTCTTTTTCAAAGGGAAAAGAGGGTGATTTCCAACATTGATAAACCCCCGGGTCTATCTTACTTTTGATTAAATTGGGCTCCGCTACTTTGAAAAATTTAGCTTTCCACTGATATTGGGCTAGTTTATCAACCCTTCAGTACTTTAAAGACCCCGGGTCTTTTTGTAAATTTCAGGTCAGTCTGCTATACTGGAAAAAAACCCCAAATCAAAAGCAAAAAAACTACCTTTAAATCGGGTATGGGGTTCCAAACCCCCAATTGGGATTTCACTGACAAAAACCCCCAAAATTTAATGAATTTCCCTTATCTTGCCTAATGACAAACTTATTTTGGGGCAAAATTTACAAACAAGTTCTGGGTATACTGATCTTTACCTAGGGCTTTCTTTACTATATTATACTTTTTATTTCTGGAAAAAATCAAATTTTAAATGCACCCGGGCAAAAACTTTTAAAAATATTTTAGTGACAACCCCAAACCTTATGATTAGCTCTGCGGACTTTAACTCAAGGCTTCAACAAAAAATTAGCTCTGCTTTCATTGACAACCCCAAAACAAAGAACATTTGACCCTTTCTTCTCTCTTCCCATTCTGATAACCCTGACTCTATTGCATTGACCCCACTTGGCTCTGCTTTAAAAAAATAACAGTAAAAAGTTATGCACTGTCACAGGCAACTCAAACCCCATAACCCACTGGGGTTTGGGCCCCCTTTTCAAAAGAAACCCCACCCCAGCCTTGCTATAAATTTACAACCCCTATTCTAGTCATTGACAAATTTTAAACTCTTTCTAAAAACTGACAACCTTAACTTTTAAACATTGCACATTTTGCTCTGATATTTCTGACAAATCTTAAAAAAAATTTTAAAAAATTTACACCCTTTACTTGCTATAGTGGGTTATTTCTTATTTTTCTCATGGGAAAAAACCAAGAAATGATCAGTCCCAACCCCCCAACGCCACTTTTTTTTTCTATTTTGCGGCAAAAACCCCCTTTTGGGCGCCATATTCTTTTTAAAAAAAACTGTCGTACCCAAAACTTTTTTTTTTGGCGCTTATAAACCCCGGGGAAAAGACACTTTGTTTAAAAGGGGGCCTAAATATGGTGCCTTTTGCACCCCCCTTTTTGCGAAATGCGCCTTTTGAAAAAAAAATTTGAGTTTTTTTAAAGGGGGGCCCTGTATGAATCTCGCCGGGGGCGGGGCGCAAACCTTTTCCCCCGTTTTCCCGGCCCGGGAAACTGCCGGGGCCCGATTTTTGTTTGGGGGCCGGGGCCGCGCTCATACAAGCAAATTTAAAATCCGGCCGGGGCCTCCCCCCAGTGTGTTTAGGGCCCCATGCGGGACTTAGGGCAAATGCGGCGCTGCGGGGCCCTTTTTTTTCCCGTTTTTTCCGAGGGGGGTGCGCTCATACAAAGCGGGGAAAAAATCCGCCCGCGCTTGGCCAGTGTGTTAGTGCAGGGCGGGTCCCGGGGGGCGCGGCGGGGGTGCGCCTTTTGAAATTTTTCGCCGGAGATAGTTTCGGGCCCTAATGGGGGGGGGAAAAATTCCCCCGCGCCTGGCCCCCGTGTTGGGGGCCCCAGTGCGGGTATAGGGCTCAGGGCAAGTCGCCTGCGCCCTTTTTGAATTCGCCCTCCGCTCGTATAAAGGCCGGGGAAAAAATCCGCCGCGCCCTTTGGCCCGTGTGTGGGGGCGCAAATGCGGGGACCGAGGCCGCAGTGCGGCGCGCGCCTTTTGATTTCGCCCTCCGGGGAGGTGCGCCATTACATGCGGGGAAAAGTTCCCTGCGCCTCGCCAGTGGTGGGGGCCGGGGGAGTGGGGGGGGGGGACTTGGGGCCCCCATTTTCCGGGGCAAAGGGCGCAGGGGCGGGGGGCCTGCCCGAAAAACAGGTTCCGGGGCGGACAGGCTGGAACAAAACCGAAAAAAACATTCTCAGATTTTCCGTTGGGGGAAAAATAAACAAAAATGCCCTTTTTTAAAGGCGTTCAACTTCTCAGGAAAAGACTGAAACCAAAAAAAATAAAAAATAAATAAAAAAAATTTAAATTTCCAATATCCTAATTCAAAAAATTTTTTTATATTGGAAAATTTCCCGGGGGAAAAACAGTAATTTTTAAATTCCTGAAAGCCCAATTTTCCCTTGGTCGGGGGTTAAAAACCCGGCCCCAAACAGAATAGGGGGGACATTTAAACCCTTAAAAACCTATGGGGGAAGGGTTTAACCCCAAACAGAACCCACGGCGGGGTAGTTCAAAATTTCAGTTAAAAAAAGCTTTAAAAGAGCTGATTGGCTGGTAGGGGGGGTGGCTAGCTCAGCCCAAACAGAATTTGGGGCGACAGGACCCCTTCTAGTCTATGGAGAAGTTTAGACCCTCGAATCCACGGCGGGGACAGTCCAAAAAACAGTTTAAAAAAAACTGAAAAAAAGAAACTGGTTGGGGGCCCAGGGGGCTTTGGGGGGGGCTTTTGGCTAGCTCAGCCAATCAGAAAAAGGGGCCGAAAGAGGGGCCCAATTTAAAAAATATGGGGGAATTTTAATTTACCCCCAAAACCCCGAAATTTTTTTAGCGACAAAGAACCCCTTTAGCTAGGGGAAAGTTTAGCCCAAACAGAAAAACCCCTTGCGGGGACAAATTTAAAATAAAGTTTTAAAAAATGCGAAAAGAGCTGAATTTTCTGAATCGGGGCGGGGGCTTGGCCCCTTTTCCCCGCCAAAAGAGGCGAGCTACTTCCCCCCATTATAGTCTATGGAGAGAAAGGGGGGCTTCCCCGGCGTTTGGGCCGGGGCCCTGAAGTATTTAAAAAAAAAAAATTAAAAATTTTTTAAAATGTAAAACATTCAGATAAAGGGGCAAAACCCTTCTTTACAAAAAAACATTAAAAACCCCAACCAACGCTTTTGTCCCCCGAGACCGGGCGCTACATTTGGGAATTGCAAAAAAAAGGGAATCGCCGGAAAAAACAGTAATTCAAAATTTTTTAAGCTAAATTTTCATTTTGGGCGGCATAAAACCCGCCCCAAACAGAATAGGAGCGACAATTTTCCCATTATAAAACCCATGGAGGAGAATTGACCCAAAAGAATAGGAGCGACAAGTCCCATTATATCCTTGGGAAAAATTGACCCCCCAATTTAAAATTCAAAGGCGGGAAGTTCAAAAAAACAGGAAAAAATCAGAAACGAGCTGATTTGGGTTTAAGCGGGGGGGGCCGTCCAAACCCTTTGCCAATCAGAGCGCAGCTACTTTCTCATAGAGTTCTATGGGGAAAAAAAATTCTGAGCTTTCCCCTTTTGAATTTTGGGCCCCTTTTTAAATTGCCCAATTTAAAAGAGCGTGCTCAGAAATTTCTTTTCCCCCCTAGAATCTATGAGAAAGTAACTCGCGGGTCTTATTGGCTAAGCGGACGAGCCCCCCCCCCTTTTAAACCAATCAATCGTTTCTGCATTTTTAAAATTTTTTTTTTGAACTGTCCCCCCCCCTTTTAATATAATTTTGGGCCAAATTTTTCCCCCAAAAGGTATAATGGGACATTGTCGCTCCTATTGAAAGGGCCCAGATTTCAGAGCCCCCCATTCTCCATAGACTAAAAAGGGGAAGTAGCTCCGCTCTGATTGGCCGGGATAGCCAAGGCCCCCCCCCTAGCTCAAACCCTTTAGCTCTTTTTGTCTTTTTCTGTATTTTGAAAATGTCCGCCTTTTTATTTTTATTGGTCTAAACTTCTCCCTAGACTAGAAAGGGTCTTTTTCGCTCCCCATTCTTTATTGGGCAATAATTTTTCCATAGGTTTTTTAAATTTGGGCTCTGTCGCTCCTATTTTTGTTGGCCCGAGCTAGCCGAGCCCCCCTTTTTGCTCAGCCAATCACCTCTTTTTTAGCATTTTTACTGTATTTTTGGGAATTTTTCCCCCCCGTGGTTTTTTTGATTGGTTTTTAAAAATTTTTTCCCTAGGCTAGAATGGGTCCCTTTTTTCCCCTCCCCTTTTGATTGGGCCCGGTTTTTGCCGACCCAAAGAGAATACTTTCCGGGAAATTTTAATTACTTATTTCCCCCGCAATTTCCCTTTTTATTTTTCTTGATATTGCCCCCGTTCTAGATTTTTGGAAAGTGATTTTTTTTTTTTTTTAAATTTTGTTTAAATTTTTTCGTTCAGCTTTTTTTGACAATGTTTTCCCCCCTTTATAAAGGCGATTTTTTCGGAATCCCTACTCCTGCTGCCCGGAGCCCGGAGCGCCCGAGATTTCTGTCGCGATTTCTATCTGCTTCCCCGCTGTTCCGATCCCTTTCTTCACCCTTCCCCCTCTGTCGGGGGATTTAGACCAAAATAAACCAGGTCTGCCGTCCCGGGGGCTGCCGGGGCGCTGCACTGGGGCCTCGTTGGCCGACTCGCCATCGTTCATGCCCCGGAAGTAAACGAGCGCGCCGCATCCCGCCCCGGGGAAGCCTACCCCCCGCACACACCGCGCCCACTTTCCCCGCCCCCTTATGCGGGGGCGCAGCTTTAAAGTGGCGAAAACTGCGCTAACAATGAACCCCCGCGTCCGACGCGGGATTCGGGCCCGGGAGGCGCAGTAACGCCAGAAAACAGGCAAAAAAAACCCGATCAAACATGTCGCCCTTAGTCACATGTTTTGATAAAGAAATGTTTAAAGCCCCCCCTGGTACCAAGGGATCTCAAGGCGGGTGGTGTATGATTTTTACCTCTACAAAAAATTTCAACTTTCATTGGGTAAACAGATCCATGTATTTATACCCCTTTTGCAGTTGGTGTGCCAGGTTTGGGGGAATGCGTGTATATATATTTATATATATATATAATTTTATATATTTTTAAATATTATATATATATTGAAAGCGTTCAATGGTTCGGCCGCCATCTTGGCCAGCCTGGAGGACACCTCGCTCTGGGTCGCCGTTTGGGTAAACGGAACAGAAAGTCGACAAGGTTCTTTTAAATCGGGTCTCCGCCAGCTTTATTCTTTAACACAGCAAAAAAATATACAGCAAAAAAATAAAACCCAGGGGGTCCGACTAACTAAACTACAGAGAGCCCTCTCTGCGGTGGTCTGGGTCTAAACCCGCCCCACAAACTTTTACTACCTGTACAATTTAGTCCTTGGGCCTGGCTTCTTCAAGCCTTGGGGGAAAAGCATTCAGGATATCTCTGGAAAAGGCCTGCACAGTCCCCCACTGACGTGGCCCCACTCCCCCGTACACTGAACCGCTATTTAAGGCCTCTGATTGGACCGCCCTGAGCAACTTCTTCATTTCCACTGGTAATTAAACTCCGGGGTTCCCCTTGCCAATGCTGACCCTTTCCCCACTGACAGAGCAAATTTGGGAAAACCCCCAGCTTGGAACTCAGTGCGCAGAATTCTAGTGGCGGGGAAAAGCGATCTTTCTAAGGTGCCCGTCACTAATTTATTTATATTATAAAATTTTATATATTTTTATTATAAATATATATATATTTTTATATATATATTATATAATATTTATAATATATAGCCGAACCAAGCCATGGCACCCAGGTTCACTTGTGTTTTTCAGACATTTTTTGTGTCAGAGCAACGTTTTATTTTTTGGAATTTTTTGCTTTTAATCTATATAGGGAGGAATGGATGCCCCCATTTTGGTCTTGCACCCGCCCCTCCCAAGGTGTTATATCAGTGCAGTATGCTTGAAGGTTGGTGTTTTTTTTATTTTTTCTCTCGGATTATGGGGACGGTTGGCCCAATGAGAAGTCTGAAATTTTTGGGTCTAGTGAGAGTAAGATAGAGTAGGCCACCCCTTTAGATCCCATTGTAACCGGGGTGGCTTAAACATTTTTTTATCAAAACAGTGAATAAGAATCTCAAAGTTTTTTTCATGTAATTAATAGATAGCATAAATGCTTCTTTAAGGGGTTTTTATGTATTGAGGCCCTAGCGCCTATTAGGCTTTTAATATGTTATGCGCCCCCGTTGGGCAATGCGCCTTTGTTATGATCCCATTTCTCAATGTATGCTAGTGTGGCGATTTGAGCAATGCGCCTTTTTTTGATACAATGCGTCCTTCTTTGATACAATGCCCCCTTTTTTGATACAAGCCCCCTTTTTTGATAAATCCCCCCCCTTTTTTTGATACAAGCCCCCTTTTTTGATGCAATGCCCCTTTTTTGATACGATTGCCTTTTGGGCAAAAAAGGGGTTTTCCCACGATGAAATGTTGCGTGGTATCCGCCCAAAATGGGTTTTAATCATTTTTCTAAATATATTGATTACAAAAATTTCAGCCTGAGAGAGCTACGCCTTCCTTAATGCCTTGGGTTACTTAAAAGTTCTATTAGATACGACCCGAAGAGTGCTGTCTCTGGCCCACTTTCGCGTCACACTTTTTTCGAGAGACTGGCTCAAAAAAATTTTTTAAGGCACCGGGTAGCAATATGTTTTCTTTGTAACGGAAAAAAAAATAGTTGTGAGTGATTAGCTCCCGCTTTATCTGAGACAAGAACATGAAGGGCATTCAGCGCTGAGGAGAAAAACTGTTTCTTTTGTTTACGAATCCCAAATTGCAGTTTGATTATTTCAGGAAATGCACAGGTCCTTTTTGCAGCTCTGGCTGTGTGGTTCTCTTCTTTCACTCCGTGTTTTTTTTACTTAGCTTCTTGCAGAAAGGGTCCCCTGACCCGTGCAGTTGAGGTGTCTTGTGTATTGAGAAACCTCTTGTACTGTTTTTTTTTTTATTAATTTTTTAACGCTCCCTTGGTTCCTACTCCTCACTGCCCCCCCCCTTCTCCCTGCGCTTCATGATCAGCAGAAATTTTTTGCATTCTGCCCGTCTAAAGGGGGAGGGAAGAATCTTTTGGGCTGGGAAATCCCCCCTTTTGTAATTAGCAAGGTATGAGCCAATTTTAGAAAATTTTAACTTTAAGGCACATTTAATGATTTAATGCGCCTAAAACTGGCATAGTACGCCACTTTTCAGACTGTCGCCCAATTTTTAGTGCCCTTTCATCTTACTCTATTATAAAATAACCCCAAAATTTTTAAATCGAATATAATCTTTTTTTGTGTTTTAAAATCAGGGCATTGACACTTTATCTTACTATGTGACAACCCTAAAATATAACATTGACACACTTAGCTCTGCTATACTGACAACCCTGAATCGTGTGCATCAACACACTCAGCTCCTCTGTACTAACAGTACCAAGTCTAGTGCACTGTCACAGGCAACTCAGCTATACCGACTGGCGTAGCCATATTGCAATGACACACTCAGCCTTGCTATGTTGACAACCCTATATCTAATGCATTGACAAACATAACTCTGCTATACTGACAACTCTAAAATATGAACATTGACACATTTAGCTCTGCTATACTGACAACCCTGACTCTAATGCATTGACACACAAAGCTCGGGTTTTACTGACAACCCTGAATCATGTGAATTGATACACTTAGCTCCTCTGTACTTCTGACAACCACGACTCTAGTGCATTCACACACTTAGCTCTGCTATACTGATCTATACTTAGGTCTACTACAATAACAACGCCAAATTTAGTGAATCGGCAGACTAAGCTTTGCTATGCTGATATCAACTCAAGTCAGTGCACTGACACACCTAGCTCTACTTTAACTGACTACTCTGAATCTGTGCATTACACACTCAGCTCTTCTGTACTAACGATCCCAAAGTCTAGTGCATTGACACACTTAGCTCTGCTATTCTGCAACCATGACTCTAGTGCATTCACACAACTTAGCTCCACTTTTACTAAAAATTTCCCAAGTCTAGTGCATTGACACACTCAGCTCTTACTATTCTGACAACCAGGACTCTAGTGCATTCACACACTTAGCATTGCTTTTCTGACAGCCACACTAGTGCATTGACACACTTAACTCTGTTATTTGAACAACCACGGTCTAGTGCATTGAACACTTAGCTCCGCTATACTAACAAGCCCAAGTCGAGTGCACTGACACACTCAGTTTCTGCTACATCTGATGGTTGTTTAGTTTGTAGCAGTGACTCTTCACGTTTGCTCCACCACGATATGCGTTTTTTCTGTGAGTTTTTAATTTTCATAACAACAAAAATTAAATTCCCGCTGATTGTTGATCCCGGATTGGGTAATGTTTATCAGCAGTTTGAGTGAAAAATGGTTTGCAGGTGCAGCTAGGATTCGTGCTCGGTCGAGAGAATGATTTTGTTTAGTACTTAACCCGCAAACGTATTCTATAAATGAGGCGATGCTGTGGGGCTAATGGCACTTCGGGCCCAGCGTCACGTGCATATCCCCATTGCAGGACGCTGGCGCTCGCAGGAGCTCTGACGGAGATGTATGGCCCAGACGAGTGTGCTGCCGAATGAGAACTACACTCCAATTATTTGGGGCATGTTCAGAGCTCAAAGGCTGGACTAAAATGGAAACCCCCGTAGTTGGCAACTCTGGCCTTTATGCTAACTGGGAAAAAATTTTAAAAGGTGCAGCTGATTGCTTGAGCAAAAGCTCAATACCCCACTGCTAGGGAACAATTAGATGAAAAACTGCACACCAACTTGACACCTGTTCACACCAGCATGCAGAAAAAGCCACAGTATAATGCATGGGGAGATTGCACAAATGCAAAAATACCAATGAAACAACTACTCACACACTCTCACTGCATGACGGGGGTGATTGCTAGTACTACAATTGCATATAAATAAGGCGACACAGAAGGGTGCCATAAAATTCGATGCGTGTGGTGCACCATGCTGGCTTACAGCCTATTAGTGACACCCATACTATTAGATTAGGCGGGCTGCCCACCTTTTAGGTGTCCAACACAAAACCAGGCCCCTTCACTGAGTGGTTGAACAGGTGTCACTTGGTGTCAGTTTTTACTAATTTTCCCCACGGGGGGGTGTGTGACTTTTGCTCAAAAATTGCTGCCCCGCATTTTTTATTTGCAAAAAGGCCAGAGTTCCTGTTCTGGGGTCAGTTTTGGGTAGCCATTGAGCGGGAAAAATGCCAAATAAAATTGGGTGTTTTTTTGAGTAAGTAATGTCCATTTTTTTATGTTTTTTCTGCAAATGGAAGGGGACCCCGATTCAACCCTCCCTTTTAAATTTATTTATCTTTTTTAAAATCATATCTGATTTAAGTAAAATTTCTAGGTCAGCTCATGCATGAAAAAACTCTATGCCAAAAGGTTGGGGCAGAAAAGCCCATTGCCAACTCCCCCGGACCCCTGAGAGTGGTAAGACCCCCGGGCAAATGTATGGCACCAGATGGAGGGCTTAAAAGGGTTATGCTGCACCAACTACACAGGAATGACCTGTTTTTTTGAAATGACTTCTGCTGTAGCGGTCAGGAAGGGCAGCTGTAACCCCCAGATCCGCGTCAGTGTGCTGAAAGGGTTAAAAGGGTTTTAAAAAAGGAGGGGGCTCCTCGTAACCAGAGCACCCCCATTGCAGGGGTCAAAAAGCTGGGGCCCAAAAAATGCCTCCAATCTGCCATTACGACCTATTCAGCCCTGTCTTAGAGTAAAACGGGCCCCCCTGCACACCCACTATAAACAATTAAAACAGTGATGTGTTGCTACGTCTTATAAAAGTAACAGTGAGTGCCCCTTTTTACATTGGATTAAAAGAAAAAAATTTAAAAACGAAAAATCAATAAAACTTTTTTTAAAATAAATAAAAACAAAAACAAAACCTTTAAATTACCCAAAAAAAAATATTTTTGTTAAAAAAGTACAAACAAAAAGGAAATGCGCCTCTAAAACGGCAGTCTATAAAATAATTTATGTTATTTAATTTTACAAAAAGATCACCAAAAAAATAGTAATACAAAAAAAATAAAAAGAAAAAAAAAAAATAAAAAAAAAAAAAAAACCCTTTAATTCCCGATAAAAAAAAAATCCTCGATAAACCCGCCTGAAAAAAGCCGAGGGCACCTAATTTTAACAAAAAAAAAAAAAAAAACATACAAAAAATGGGACTTAATTACTCAAAAAACACTCCAGTTTTTAGGGCTTGTTCACGGCCCAATGGCTGAAAAACATGAACCCGTAGCTAACAACACTCCATTTATGCTGACGGGAAAAAATCACATGTGCAGCTAGCTTGAGCAAGTGAAAAATGCCCCAACTTAACCCCTATTCCACCGAAAGCAAAAAGCCGCGGGAAAAATGCATGGGGGATTGCACAGATCAAAGTTACCAATAAAAAACCACTCACAAAAACCTCAGGGCATGGGGGGGACTACTTTTGCATATAAAAAAAGCGATAAAAAGGGGTTTCCCAAAAAAAAAAGATACCTTTTCTGATCGGGGAATAGGTGTTATGTTGGTGTCAGTTTTTCATCTTGCTCAAGCAATTAGCTGCACTGTGATTTTTTCCCCAGTTAAAAAAAATGCCCAAATTTTGCTAGCTACTGGGTTATGTTTTCAGCCTTGAGCTGTAACAAGCCCCTAAAACTGGAGTACCTAATTTTAACCCCAAAAAGGGGAAAATTTTATTGACTTGATATAACCTAGGGGGAAAAAATGCAGCAAATAAGTAAGTGATGCCCCCTTCATTAACCAGAAAAAGCAGCAACTAGAAGACTTGGTGCCACCATGTAGGAAATGATTGTCCCCAGTAATTATCCAGGTAGGGCTGTCCACAATAATTAGCCAGGTGCAGCCGCCCCCAGTAATTAGCCAAGTAGGGCTTTTCCCAGCAATTAGACAGGTAGGGCTGTCCCCAGTAATTTTCCAGGTAGGGCTGTCCCCAGTAATTATCCAGGTAGGGCTGCCCCCAGTAATTCCCAAAAGGGCTTCCCCGTAATTACCCAGGTAGGGCTGCCCCTCGTAATTACCCAGTGGGGCCCTTTTCCCCCGGTAACTAGCCAGGTAAGGGTCCCCAGAAATTTCAGGTGGGCTGCCCCCAAAAATTGCCAAGTGGGTTTTGCCTCCAGTAATTACCGGTGGGGTTTGCCCCGGAAATTTTGCGGGCGGGCCGTCCCCAGTAATTAGCCAGGAGGGCTGTCCCCCATAATTGTCTGGGTTCCCCAGTAATTTCCTGGTTTGGGCTTCCCCCAGTAATTAGTCAAGTAGGGCTGCCCAGCTTAATTAGTCAGGTAGGGCTTCCCCCGGTAATTAGTCAGGTGCTGCTGTCCCCAATAATTAGCCAGGTAGGGCTGTCCCCAGTAATTAGCCAGGTAGGGCTGTCCCCAGTAATTAGCCAAGTAGGGCTTCCCCCAAAATTTAGCCGGGTGGGGCTGTCCCCAGAATTTTCCCAGGTGGGGGCTGTCCCCATTTATCCAGTGGGGCTGTCCCCAGTTTTTTCCAGTAGGGCTGCCCTCGGTAATTAGCCAGGTAGGGCTGTCCCCGGTAACTAGCCAGGTAAGGGGTCCCCAGTAATTAGTCAGGTAGGGCTGTCCCCAGTAATTAGCCAAGTAGGGTTGCCTCCAGTAATTAGCCAGGTAGGGTTGCCCCCGGTAATTAGCGAGGCAGGCCTGTCCCCAGTAATTAGCCAGGTAGGGCTGTCCCCAGTAATTAGTCAGGTAGGGCTGTCCCTAGTAATTATCCAGGTAGGGCTTCCCCCAGTAATTAGTCAAGTAGGGCTGCCCCCCCAAAATTGCCCCGGTAGGGCTTCCCCCGGAAATTTTTAGTCAGGTGCTGCTGTCCCCAATAATTACCAGGGGGGGCTGTCCCCTTAATTACCGGGGTAGGGCGCCCCCAGAAATTTAGCCAAGTAGGGTTCCCCCGAATTAGCCAGGTGGGGAGCCCCCAGTAATTAAGGAGGGCTGCCCCCAGTAATTACCCAGGTAGGGGCCCCCCTCGGGTAATTAGCCAGGTAGGGCTGCCCCCCGGGTAACTAGCCGGGTTAAGGGTCTCCAGAAAATTAGTCGTAGGGTGCCCCCAGTAATTACCCAAAGTGGGGTTTTGCCTCCAGTAATTACCAGGTAGGGTTGCCCCCGGAATTAGCGGGGGCAGGCCTGCCCCCAGAAAATTAGCCAGGTGGGGTGTCCCCCCAGTAAATTAGTCAGGTGGGTGCCCCCCAGAAATTAGTCAAGTGGGGGTGCCCCCCTTTTTAATTAGTCGGGTAGGGCTTTCCCCCCGGTAATTACAGGGGCTGTCCCCAATAATTAGCCGGGAGGGCTGCCCCCGTAATTAGCCGGGTGGGGGCTGCCCCCGTAATTACCCAAGTGGGGTTTCCCCCCGAAATTCCGGGTTTGGGCTGTCTCCATAAAAAATCCAGGGGGGGCTGTCCCCAGTAATTTATCCGGTAGGCTGCCCCCAAAATTTAATTATCCGGAGGGCTCCCTGGGTAAAACCCAGGTAGGGCTGTCCCCGGTAACTAGCCAGGTAAGGGGTCCCCAGTAATTAGTCAGGTGGGGCTGTCCCCAGTAATTAGCCAAGTAGGGCTGCCTCCAGTAATTAGCCAGGTAGGGTTGCCCCAATAATTACAGGCGCCTTTCCCCGTAATTAGCCAGGTAGGACTGCCCCCAGTAATAAGTCAGGTAGGGCTGTCCCATAATTATCCAGTAGGGTTTTTCCCCCCCAGTAATTATTTCAGGTAGGGCTGCCCACCTTAATTAGTCAGGTAGGGCTTCCCCCGGTAATTAGTCAGGTGCTGCTGTCCCCAATAATTAGCCAGGTAGGGCTGCCCCCCGGTAATTAGTAGGTAGTGGTCCCCATAATTATCTGGGTATTACTGCCAAAGTTTTTAGCCAGGTATAAGGGTTCCCCGGGTAATTAGCCTTTGCAGTTTCCCCGGGGTAATTAGTCAGGTTTTTAGGGTTTTCCCCCCAGAATTAGTCAGGTTTATAGGGCTGTCCATAGTAATTGCCAGGTAGGGCGTCCCTGGTAATTACCCAGGAGGGCTGTCCCCGGGTAATTAGTGGTAGGGCTGTCTCCAGTAATCACCCCGGTAGGCTGCCCCAGTAATTACCAAGGTAGGGCTGTCCCTGGAAATTTTCCGGGCAGGGCTGTCCCCGGAAATTACCCCGGGTGGGGGCGCTCCAGTAATCAGCCGGGCAGGGCTCTCCCCCGGTAATTCCGGGTAGAGCGTCTCCAGTAATCCCGGCAGGGCGCCCCGGTAAATACCGGGTAGGCTGCCCCCATAATTAGCCAGGTGGGCTGTCCCCATAATTAGTAGGTAGGCTGCCACAAAAATTAGTCCAGGGGGCTGCCCCTGGTAATTAGCCATTTTGCACTGTCCCGGTAATTACCAGGTTTATAGGGCTGTCCCCGTAATTTAAGGAGGGCTGCCCCCTTAATTAGCCAGGAGGGCTTCCGGGAAATTACCCAGTTCAGCTGTCCTGGGTAATTAGCCGGGTTTTATAGGGCGTCCCCAGTAATACCCAGGTGGGCGCCCCCCCTAATTACCCGGTAGGGCTGTCCCTGGTAATTACCAGGCAGGGCTTTTCCACAGTAATTGTCAGGTATATGGGGCTGTCCCCCAGAAATTTAGCCAGTTGCACTGTCCCCATAATTAGCGGGTAGGGCTTTTCCCCAATAATAAGCCGGGGGGCTTTTCCCCGAAATAAGCCGGTAGGGCGCCCCGGGTAATAACCAGGTAGGTTTTTTTCCCCGGGAAAATTAGTCGGGTGGGTTTTTGCCCCGGGGAATTAGTCAGGTTTTAGGGCTGCCCCGGTAATTACCAGTTTGACAAATCTATGCAAAAAAAACAAAAACACAAATACTTACCTGTTCCTTTCCCCCTCTACTCTTTTTGATAAGAGTAGGGGGTGACATCATCACGCCCCCTGCCCCAGGCCCATTTCCCGATCAATTAGGCTGTAAGCATATGCAAGGGTTTTGTTTGGGAAATGCTGCCTGCAACGCGCGGGTGGAGATTGCAGCATCTTTTGGGACTATGTTCTATTGCCCATTTGGTGCAGCTGTGTGGTGGGGGGGGGCCTGCAGGCCCCTGGCTGGGGGGTCTGCCAAAATGCACTGGGCGGCCCCCGTGCTGGCCCAAAGGGCAACGCGGGTCCCCGGGGTTAACTGGTAAAAAACCCCATTCTAAATTTCAACCAAACCCAAAATTTTCCCCAATTTTTTGTAATAGTTTTTATGAAATCAGGAAGGTATCAACGATCACACACGTAGTGTAAAATTTTCCCGGGGAAAGACACAAACAAATTAAAAAAGTTTTAAAAATAAAAATATTTTAAATTTTAAACCCCCTCCCCCCTTTTTTGCCATTTAAAATTTAAGAAAATAAAAAATTATAATATTTTTTATCTTTGCTTCTATAAAAGTCCGATCTTTTAAAATTTTAACATTTTTTATCACGTCAAAGAAAAACCAAGAAAAAAAAATTCCCAAAAAACAAAATTGCTTTTTTTTTGTCATTTTAAGGCCTCAAAAATTTTTGGAAAAAAATGATTTTAAAAAGTCCCGTATCCCAAAAAATTGCCCAAAAAAAAAGTAAATTTCGACCACAAAAAAAATGACCATTATCAAGGGCCATAATGGGAAAAAACCCAAAAATTTTGGTCCAAAAAAAAAAGGCGCTGCAGCAAAAAAGTTTAAAAAAAAGAGAAAGTTTTTTTTTTTTTTAAGTACTAAAAAAAAAATGAAAGCCCGCATATTTGGTATCACCCCGCAAACGTCCAACTTACAAAAAAACCCAAAATGTCATTTATACTGAACATGAACTCCGAAACAAAACCCCCTTTCAAAAAGTAAAATTCTATGTTAAAGTAAAAGGCACTTTTGAAAGTTCACTTGTCCTGCAAAAAACAAGCCCTCGATGACTATGTAGTTAGCAAAAAAAAAAAAAATTATGTCTTTTGGAAGGCGAGGAGGAAAAAAAAAATGAACAAAAAAAATTGTTCCCTTTTTTTTTGAATTTTAAAAATGTAATTTAAAAATTTTTTTTTTTTTTATTACTCCAAGGGAGACTTGAACATGTGATCACTTTGATTATTGCGTATTTTTTGCTTTCACCATTACCGCATAAGAATCTTGATTACATTCCTGGGGGTCTTATTAGGCCATTTTGGGTGCATAATGACCAAATGTGCGAGTGGGGGTTTTTAACAAGGTCTCAAAAAAATTTGGGGGTTAGCAAGAGAACAAAGTGACTTTAATGACTATATTTACTATTTTGCCATAGGCAAACTTAAACTCTATCAATTTTTTCATAAAAAGCACTAAAACTTTACTTTATTAGTATAACTTTAACCTCTTACACCTATTTAAAAACCTGATTTTAACCTCTCAAATTTTTCCCTTTTAAATTGTGAAAAAGGAATACTCCTTTTCTATTTTCAAGTCGGTGTAACACCCAAATATTAGCAGGGAAACCCAATAAAAACCCGTGATTTTT
The DNA here is from genome assembly GCA_025379985.1 of Phyllomedusa bahiana. NCBI lineage: Eukaryota > Metazoa > Chordata > Amphibia > Anura > Hylidae > Phyllomedusa > Phyllomedusa bahiana. The sequence goes on from JAODAL010054255.1 coordinate 17,490, forward strand.
CTAACTCCAAAAAGGAATCCAAAAAAAATTTCTTAGGCAGTTCCCAAAGAAGAAAAGAAAATATAAGGTTTCCCCGTGGACCCTCTGCAGTTTGGGGAACACAGTAGAAAAGGTAGAAAAACACAAAATTAAAAGTCATGCCTGCCTCCCCAACATGTTTTTCCCTAAACGGCTTCTCAGGGGAAGACACTCGTCTACAGTGTCACCCCGCTCGAGGGTCTCACAAGGAAACCTTAAATTTTTTTTAGTCCATGGATTAGGGGTGATGCCCAAGAAGGATGTTTGGGATTCCTTTTTGGAGTTAGTAAATAATGGATATAAAGGTTCTCCTGTTAAAAGGGGGTGCTCCCCAACTTGATAATAGAAAAGGGAAATTATTCTTTTCACAATTTGAAAGGGAAAATTGGAAAGGGTTAGAAAAAGGTTTTTTAAAAAGTTGTATCGAGGTTAAGTATTACATAAAAATAATTTTTTAAAAATATTTTATTTATATGGCCAACAATTCCCGAGCACTTTACAATTTTTAGGGTATAAAAACAAAAATTACAATTAAAAGAACTTTCAAATGAGACACAACTTAACTAATAAAGTTAAGTTTTAGTCTTTATAGTTGAGAACTAGGGTTTTAAATTTGCCTAAGGCAAAAAATTTAAAAATAGGGTTGTAACAAGGGGGCTCCCCGTGTTCCCTTGCCCGTAGATGGCGCCAGAAAACAGAAGGGAAGAATGTGGCTGGCAAAGGAATTACCAGAGAGTGGGAATTGGGGAAGCAGCTGGAGAACAGGGGGAGAGCTTCTCAAAAGAGGAGAGAGAAGCGAAGGGAAGGGTTTGGGGTGGGGGTTTTCCCCTTTTTTTGAGGGTAACTTGTGTGCCCTTGCTTTTAACAAGAGAAGGGGGTTTTTGTTGGGCCCCTGCACAGAAGCAAAAGGGGGGCTACCTGTAGGCTCAAGACGGGTGGGTAGAGACGGGGTCTCCCGTCCCCTAGGCGTGTGCCAAGAGGACCATTACACCACATAGGGGCCTAACATTGTGCTTTAACTAGTTACTTTTATAATTTTATGCAATTTTTTTTCCCCGTTCCTTTGTTCCTTTGTATTAATTTACAGAAAAAAAGTGTTAAAGTTGAGACTGTTTGTTCGGACCACGGTTTTTAAGAGTGAAGGGTGACAGAGGGGGCCCCCTTTTTTTCTCTAGAACTGAGCTATTATTTACCACAGCGTCTAAGTGCTTTATTGGCCAGGGTCAAAATACTTATTCTGGACAATACAGCATTGTTTTTGGAAAACTGACTCTCCCAATAAATAGACTATAAAAAGGGGAAAAGTTTTTTAAGCAGTTTCCTCTTTGCCAAATTTTTTTTTGAGAACCTTATGATAAATTGATCCCAAAGATCGCTGAAGGAGCCTGGCAGAAGTATTAATTCTCCTAAGCACCACCACAACCAGATGAAGCATTACCCACACCTATTGACATCAAAGAATGTCCCTAAACGCCCGACGTTTTTTGGGGCCTCCAAACAAGACACTTTCATAGTCACTTTCCAGGAGGAATGTATCCAAATGACTTCTAACTTTTTTTAATCCATAATGCCGGTAACTTTTAAAAAAAAATTACATTTTCTAAACCAGACATCCCTTTATAAAGAAATTTGTCATGAGATAGACCTCCGAGACAAGAAGGTATGGAAAGGCAGAGAGTGCATGTATTGTGTTAATTACGCGACCTTTTTCGCTAATTGGATGAGAAAAATCAAATGTCCCCATCCTTTGCGCTTCCCCTTGTTTCCTTCAGGATAGAAAATTTTTAATAGATCGGGAGATGCCCCAATTTACAGAGGTCTATCGGTGAGGCATCCTTCCAACTAAAGTCTTATGTCAGTAAGCCCTCATGCACATGGCAGAGCCTTGTTTGTGGAGTCCATTTAACAGGGGCTCATGGTGCTCCATGGACTGACGCATGGTTGAAAAATGCCTCCTAAAACAGAGCTTTGGTGGCTATAATATGTCACTTTGGCCTTTGACTATACAGGTCCTCATTTTTAATGCCAATGAATAATCCAACTCAGTGGGATCAAAAACGACGACCTGTATGGTCGAAGACCAAAGTGACGTATTGTAGCATGACCTGTATGGTCGAAGAACTCATATACCCTGGAGCCCAGAACATCCTATTAAAGGGGTTGTCTCACTACATCGATTCATCTCATCTCAGTCCTGTTTTCTCTATTTACTGGCTTCTACTGGCTACTACTGTCCTGCAGTGAGGACACCAGGTCTGTAGCTATAGCGACCAGCGCTGGCAGTCTATCAGGAGAGATTGAACATGTCTGTAGCTATAATGACCAGCGCTGGCAGCCTATCAGGAGTGATTGAACAGGTCTGTAGCTATAGCAACCAGTGCTGGCAGCCTATCAGGAGAGATTGAACAGGTCTGTAGCTATAGCGACCAGCGCTGGCAGTCTATCAGGAGAGATTGAACATGTCTGTAGCTATAATGACCAGCGCTGGCAGCCTATCAGGAGTGATTGAACAGGTCTGTAGCTATAGCGACCAGCGCTGGCAGCCTCTCAGGAGAGAGCACAGGTCTGTAGCTATAGCAACCAGCGCTGGCAGCCCTATCAGGAGAGATGGACAGGGTATGTAGCTATAGTGACAGTGCTGGCAGCCTATCTGGAGAAATCAAACAGGTCTGTAGCTATAGCAATACCAGTGGCTTGGGCAGCCTATCAGGAGAGATCACAGGTCTGTAGCTATAGCAGCCAGGGCTGACAGCCTATCAGGAGAGATCAAACAGGTCTGTAGCTATAGCAACCTGTGGAGCTGATTCAGCCCATACAAGAGGGGATATCTAGGAATAGGTAGGACACTGCTAATGGACACATATTGCAAAGTGACTTATTTTTGCAAGAACTTTAACATGAAAAGCAGCAATCCTTGTAGTGAGACAACCCCTTTAAGGTCCTAGAGTTCAGAACTTCTATGATATAGCATTAATCCCAGTGCTATATCTGGGAAATATTTGATTCTATGATCTTGATAGGGTTCCTAGGGTCCAGGTTGGTGAGGTCGCCCTTTGGGGGGTTGGTTCTCCACAGAGGGAAATAATCGAGTTGTTTTGTAGGACTGGGCTGGTAATTTCCTTATCAAACAGTGGGAACAAGAATAGGAAAACCTGGAGAAAATCAGTAGGAGTCAGTAGGTGGGAGCCATCAGAGACAATGTATCGAGAGAGGACTGAGCCCCTTCCAGAAAAAGACTGAGAGACAAGTAGAGAGTCGAGTAGAGGCACCGGGAGATACCGACACCAGAGGAGAGAGAGTTGAACTGACAGGTGGAAAATACACTTAGACAAAGACGGAGACTCCCGCCCCACAGGTGTGCCACCGGAGATCGTGACGGAAGTGCCTCCATGCCCCAAACAATATAAGGAGACGCAAAAGGAGTCTAAGCCCCAGGTTAACCATTGTTACTGTTCTGCTTCCAATTAATCCTGAAGTCCTTGTTTCTTTGCCAGCTCACACAGCGTTATACAATTTAGGGACGCAGGGCCCCCCCAGAAGCATTTTTTTCTTTTGTTTTTCCTCTCTATATTTTCTCCTACAAAAAATTTGATAACCCAAAAAAAAGAAATAATCAACATAGGGATGTCATTTTCTCATGAAAAATTTCCCCTTTTTAAGGGAAACGCCTTTTTGGGGTTTTTTCTTGTGTGTGTTCACTTTGGCAAAAATGACTATTTCTTATCTGAAAATCTATAGATTCATAAACCCAAAATTTTTCTGTTTTTTACCATGCTAAAGGGTTTCTCACTCAGGATTGCGCTTTTATGTTAAAAATTGCAAAAAAAAAGTCACTTTGCAATATGTGTCCATACCAGTGTCCACCTATTCCAGATACCCCTCTAGATGGGCTGCATCAGTCCCAGGTCCTATAGCTACAGACCTGATTACTCTCTCATGAAAAGCTGCCACACGTTTCATAGCTACAGACCCATTACCTTTTCATGAAAAGGGTGCCACACTGGTTGCTATAGGGAAAAGCCTTTCATCTCCCTATAGGATACAACTCTGGGGTTTCTATAGCTCATACCGTTTTATCTCTCCTGATAGGGTAAAGCCTGGGCGCTATAGCTACGACCTTTTTTTATCTCTCCTGATAGGCTGCCAGCACTGGTTGCATAGCACAACCTGTGTGATCTCTCCTGATAGGCTCCAGCACTGGGCCATAGCACAGACCCTGGCTTCTACTGCAGCTTAGGGAACCATAAACCAACGCCCCAAATTCAAAGTGAAAATAAGAAAAAGAGATGAACCATGAGTGAGACAATCTTAACTACTTTTTAACCCCTCACCGACCCTGGACGTTACCGCTACATAACTGCTGAGTGTCAGCTGCTAATTGCAGCTAACACCCGGTTGTTACAGCTCGGGATGGTGCCGGCACCATCCTGCGCCGTTTAGCCCTTTAGACGCCGCGGCAAACATGGTTTTGGTGTCTAAATGAATGTGAAATCTTGTTGCGCACTGTTCCTCAACCCGGTCGGCGCGCCCGCGGCAAAATCGGTTCTGATCGGTTAACATGGCAGCTTGAAGTCTTGTGAAGGCTTCCATCTTTGCCATGTTTTTTGTTTCACTACTTCTGGCCACAGGCAGCAAGTAGTGAAAGCAGCATTTTGGTACACCCTAATGTATTATCTATGCAATACATTAGGCTGTATACAGTAAATGATCGCATCCCCTAGTGGTGAAGCACGCTGGGGGGACTTAAAGGGGTTGTATCATTTCATTGACTGGTCTTCAGAAAAAGGGGACCGCGAAAACACGCAACTTTGCAATTGGATTATATAATAATATATAATAATGTTCCCCTGTGGGGATATTTTGCTACTGCTCAAAATCAGCTGTACCTTTTATTTTTTCCCAAGTAGCATGGGACCTGTTGCCTATTTACTAGTTGGGTTTCATCCAGCCTTTGATCGGACTGGGGCCTTTTTTCTGTTTTTTTGGGAAATTTAAATTTTTCCCAAATTTTTCTGTTTTTTTTCTGTAAATTGTTATGTGGGGATTTGAAAAAAATGAGGAGCCTTGGGGCTTGCATATAGTGGCCACTGTTTTTAACAAAATTCTCATTTTTGATTTTTTTTCCAGTAGTCTTTTTTTTTTCCCAAAAGAAAAGGGGGAGCAAGGGTGTCTGTACTTTGTGTTGGACACCTAGAAATTTTTGGGGGGCCCACCCAATCGAAAGAGGCGTAATGGGCGTGAGTCAGAAGGTGTACCAACAAACTCATACGGGCACCCTCTGTATCGCCTTACTATTTTCAATTAAATACCACAACCACCCCCCCATATTTTAAAGGGTGTAGTGGTTGGTTATCGGTTTTTTTTTGCTTTTTTTCATCCCTCATTTATTATACTGGGTTTTTTTGCACACGTGTAACAGGTACATTTAATGTCATCAAATTGTTCCCAGGGGTTGCCTATTGAGCTACGCCCCAAAAAATCAGCTGCCCCTTTTATTTTTCCCCAAGTGCATAGGGCCTAGGTTTTCATTTTCAGTCCGCCTTTGACTGTGATAGGCCCTTGTTTCTCCGGGAAGCCTCATGCCGTAAACCAATTTCCAACTTTTAAAAATGAAAAGCGGAGAGTATGGGGGGGCGCGCGTACCGCCGCGCAAAAATTTGCATGGACACCCCATCTTGTGGGTAAGCCCCCCCCCTTAAAAAAAAGCCACACCCACTCCACTAACGCAAAAAGGGGCTTTGGAAAGAAAGCCAGGTAGATGCCCTTAATACCGGGTATAGCCCCCCATAACCAGTATCCCCCCACAGGCCGTAAATCCCCTTGTACCAAGTAGATGCCCCCTCTGACCAGGTAAATGCCCCCTTTGTTACCAGGTAGGTCCCCCCCCCCTTTTTTACCCAAAGGTAGGGCCCCCATTGTTACCGGGTGGGGTGCCCCCATTGTTAGCCGGGTAGTCCCCCCCGTTACCAGGTATGCCCCCTCTGTTGCCGGTATGCCCCCTCTTTTTTGCCGGTAGTCCCCCCCTTTGTTGCCAGGAGTCCCCCCTTTGTTGCAGGTATCCCCATTGTTGCCGGGAGATGTCCCCTCTGTTGCCAGGGATGCCCCCTCTGTTCCCGGGTAGTGCCCCCCTGTTGCCAGGTAGTGCCCCCATTGCTGCCGGGTAGATGCCCCCCCTTTTTTGCCAGGTATCCCCCCTTTTTTGCCGGGAGTGCCCCCTTTGCTGCCAGGTAGATGCCCCTCTTTTGCCAGGTATGCCCCCTCGTTGCCAGTATGCCCCCTCTGTTGCCAGGAAAAGTCCCCCTTTCCCGGGATGCCCCTTTTTTTCCCAGGTAGTCCCCCCTCTTTTGCCAGGAAAAGTCCCCTCTTTGCCAGGTATGCCCCCTCTGTTGCCAGGTAGAGCCCCCTAAAGCTAAAAAAATAAAAAAATAAAATCCACTCACCTTACCGGCTCCTGCAGCGGGGCCGCTCCTGCCCGACTCCACGGGGCAGGGGGAAGGGAAAAAAGAGCCGCGCGCACTCCCCTGCAAACCCCCGTCACTTTCCCCCCCGCGCCGCTGACCGTAGCACCCGCGCACAGACGCCGACAACAGGGGAGGAGGGGGGAGGACATCCCTCCTCCTCCTCCCCCCAATGGACCGCGGGCGGTGACGGCCGCTGCGGCCCTTCACCCGCCTGTAGGAGCGTCCGGCGGCGCAAAGTAGCGCACCACGCACTCTTCGCCGGTAATTTTTAAAGGGCCCCCCCGCCCCAGGGGGCGGAAAAGGGAAAGCCAACCCCCCGGGAGGGCGGGAGGGGGGCCCCAAATAGCGGGACCCCCCCCCCCCAAAAACGGGGGAGTTGGGTTGTAGCCGTAAACCTCCCACATGGACACCAATTTGTCCCCACTCTTTGGGTCAAGTACCAGCCAGGGCCTCTCTCCATTGGGCCAGGTAGGCCGGGCCCCCGGGGGGGCCCCCGAGGTTCAGGGGGCCCTGCCCCTGATCCGTGTAAACACAGGCATGTTTGCCTGTCACAAAAAACAGCAAGGCGCTGTGTCTTTTCTTTCATCCCCCGTCCTGCCTGCGCGGGAGTGCTCAGGAGCTATATAAGCAGGGTGCGGGATGTCCCCCCCCCCGTCCGTCTCCTCCCCCCCGGAATTAACCCCCCGTCTCCATGATGCTCCTTCTGCTCCCCCCAAGACGTCTCCCCCCGCCTCACCTCCCGGGTTCCCCGACTTCAAACTGCACAAGGGCCTCTGGGGGCCCGGCTC
>JAODAL010054256.1:0-24754 GCA_025379985.1 Phyllomedusa bahiana
AATGTGGTCTGCCTGAGCAATGGAACTAGATTTGCTAGGAGTGCAAAAATGTCCTTTATTTCTCAACTTGTACCAGGAAAATAATAATAAAAAAAAAAATAATTTATGATAATTATCAAAGTATAATAAATAAAAAAATTTTTATTTTAATTTTTTTTTTTTCCTTTAAATGTATTTAAGATCAAAAAATTTAAAAATTAATTTTAAATTAAAAAATATAAATGAATTAAGCATCTCCCCAAAAAATCCCATTCTCAACTGTATTTACGGGGGTTAGCGGGTATTATAAGTGTTAAAAACAAAATCACAGCAGGTGAAAAAAAATGATAGCATGCCAGTGAAAGAAACTATGGCAGTGATTTTGCATGTTGCACCCAAAAGTTCAGCAAGCCCTGGGGTGTCCCGGCTTGGGTATGTCAATACATTTTGGGCCCATTACTAATGCATATTTGCCGCATCACCAATGCGTCAAACTTCCATAATGTGCCAAACACACAGACGAAACGCGCCAAACTTTGGTGCACAAAAAACATTTTATAGTTTGGGGCAATTATACACTGAAAAATAGCCAAAAATTTTCACTTGACACACCTTTTTCCATGTTTCCTCCCAGCCCATATATGGGAAAGGAAGACTCCCGGTTCCCCCCAGGAAAGAGACTTTTTATACACTATTAAAGGGGTTGTTTCTCTACAAGGTTTGCTTTTTATGTTAAAGATCTTGCAAAAACAAGTCACTTTTCATTATATGTCCATTAACAGTGTTATTTTTTCCTAATACCCCCTCTTTTTGGGGCGTTAGTCCCAGGTTGCTTGCCAGACCTGCTTCTATGCGCCAGTAGAAGCCAGTAAACATGCCCCTGAATTCAAAATGAAACCAAGAAAACAGGACTGAGACAACCCTTTTAAGTCTGGCTAATAGATGAGTGCCCTGAACAGGATATTCCCTCTCTCATTAACTTAATATTTTGGAAACATGTATTTGAAGAATGGGTTTTATAAATCAGAAAACCTTTACAATCTCTTTGGAGCCCAGATTCCTTGGTACACTTATGTAATGTGGTGGGAAACTCTTGAGCCCTAATACACAAGCTATGCCCCCAATCTTGCACTGTCTTTTGTAATGATTCCGCTGGCAAGCATATAAAGAATTAGGCTATGTTCACACGGCTGATTTCAGAACTGATTCACGTCGGATTTCCGACGTAAATACGTTCCGAAATCAGTTTCAAATCAGTTGCAAATAAGTGGCACTAAGTGTGGCACGTATTTGGATCTGATTTCCCGACGGATTCACCATCCCCATTCATTATAGTTGGTGAATCCGTCCGGAAATAATTGACATGCACATTGTTTTTGCGGCCGGATTGCGGCCGAAATCCGCGGCCGCAATCTGGACGGAAATCAGTGTCGTCTGAACGACGCCACGTATTTCCCATTAAAATCAATTTAAAACGGCCAGTTACTTGATTGTAACTGATTTCGCAACGGATTTGCGGCCGTAAATACGGCTGCAAATCCGTTGCAAATCCGTTGCAAAATAAGCCGTGTGAACATGGCCTTAGAGGTAACCTGTACTTGTGCACAAATGCTTAATGACAGCATAATACATGAGAATTATTGGTCTTATCTTTAAACCCCACAAGCATTGTATTACATCTATGGACGTACCGCATAGCTTGCGCAATGATTTCTCTGAATAGTTATCCCGATCGCAGCCCTTGGCAATGTGGCTCGTCTGGATTTCCACTGTGGCCTGAATACTCCAGATTGGCTCTTCGCAAGTCTCTAGATGGATGGTAGGAAACAAAGCCAAACTTCCAGTGCCAGGAACGTACTCAATACGCTTGTTCCAGCCTGTCGAGACAGAGACCAGAGGCTTGAGGTCCACCTATCATGTGTAGTAGCAACATGTAGACAATAGAGATTTTATGTAACCACACAAACAGAGAAAAAAACAGACTCTATGGTGCATAGAGATTAGTAGAAGTGTATAGGGAGAGGCCTGGACTTGTTGCTGCTCCCAAACCACAGTTTTCAGTATGCCCTGACAGCCAAAAGCTGCCAAGTCTTGCTAAATCTGGAGACCCACAAGTTGCAGACCAGAGGATGCGCCATAGCTAAAGTTGTATATCTGTGATTGTGTCCTATAGCAAATATCAAAATGGGATCCTTAACTTGTGCTCGTTCATACCACCACAATCCTCAAACAGGGGAGTCCATCTCTAATTCAAGCGGCACATCGCATTAAGAAAGAAGTAGGTTGGTAAGTGAGAAAAGGCCAGAGACCTTGAGCCCCATAGCATTAGGTGTGGGCCATTGAGCTACTAAATAAGAGTTTCCAGCTTGGTTTATAGAGGAGCCAAGGTTAGACCAGAATACCAGAAGATCCTCTGGTTGGCCCAAGCTCGGACACTCTAATGTACCCCTAAGGCTATGTCTACCAGCACAGAAATACCATTGGATTTTTTCAATATTTAGAAACTGCCGAGAATCCAACGGTACACTGTGCCGCATAGACAGCAATGAAAAACTCGGGTTTTTAACTACTGCATTAAAAATTCGGCAAAATATGCATATGTTGCATATTCCGCCGGAATCCGTTTTGGATCCGAAAATCTTATCCAAAAGCGCTGCATCAATCGGATCCAAAACGCATCCAACATGCAGGTGTGTTTGGATGCGTTTTGGCTGCAGCAGGATCGCACCCTATAGTTTTAAATAGGGCGTCTGCTGTGTCTTTCGGACCAAGAATTGACAACACAATTCCTTGAACAGATTTGAAATACACATCAGAAAGACGCAAGTAAACATGAATCGGCGATTACTCGTCTTAACGCCAATCCACTGTTCACAGTGAAAGCAATGTAAATCACACTGAACACTGTGTTTGGTTCCGTTTAGGGTCCGAAACACGGATCCAAACACATCTATAAACGTATGTAAACATGGACTCAATACGCCTTGGGAACATACCCTAAGACTATTTCCTATAGCAACCAGTTTGAGCTCAGCTTTGTTTTCTTTTACTGGTGTGCAAATATGAAAGTAACAAGGACAGTCTTAGGCTATGTTCACACGGCTTATCCATGGCGTAATTGCGGGAACTGTGGATTACCGTAATGACTGGGACGGATTTCAGCCATAATTCGCACAGAACAGCGCGAATTACAGACTGAAATCCGTCCCAAAATAAGCCGTGTGAACATAGCCCCACTCTTATACAGTTATAATAGCGTGTATGGACTCCAGCAGCACAGTCAAATCAACTGTTTGAGCAGGCAAAGCCTTCAGCACCAAATCCATGGAGCCAAAAATAACCAATTTTTTTTTTTTATGAAGACCGCATCCAACGGGTTTCAAAAAGTATAAAAAAGATTTTATTCCTCCATAACACCCAATAACATGCAACGTTTCAACCAAAAATTGGTCTTTGTCAAGCATGCTTGTTTGGATGCGGTCTTCAGAAATAAATTTTTTTTGTACTATTAGATAGTTGTCATAAATGTTTTTAAAACGTTTTAATTTTTTTTTTTACTTGTAATTTTAGTACCACTTGGGTACTTGACCAGTACTTGACCAGTAGGGGGTGTAATCACTTGTAGACTATTCTGAAACACTAATGTATTGCTGAATAATGTATAATACAATCTCCTAGTACACCCTGTCTCTGGCAGTAAGATGGCAGGCCAGTGAATCTTCGTTAGGCTTCTGGCATTGACCGTCACATCTAAGAAGTTAAACAGCTGGGTTCAGAGTTTTCTCCAGTCCTGGCCACTGAAGACAAGTGCCAGCTATAACTAATACCCACCATGTATGGAAGGGGCTCAGCTCCACTCCTTGTGCCCACTCCCTGATCGGCATGATGTGGCATCCTAAGCAGTCGCCTAATTCTGCTTACCTGGCTGTGGTGCTAGACAGCAGAAAGCCAGCGACGTGCTCGCCCTTACAAAAATCTAGTGTTCTTACACCTTAGTGGAACTCACAGCAGCGGTAATGGCTGTGGTATACATATATATAGTTACATGCAATGACGGTATGTAGATCAGTTGCCATACAATTTTACACCCATTCCTGGAGACTTTATTTTATCATAGCCCATTTTAGGGATAATAAGGGAAAATCTCTATTTATCAGTAGTCATTGTACTCATCAGTGGGCCATTGTTCCAGGGCCCCACGTGTCAGGGCATCACTGTTGACAGGGCTCTGTGTGTCTATGTACCATTGTTCTGGGCATATACGGTCAGGGCTGCTATTGTTTTCTGGATCCTAACCACAGGCCGTCATGATGGGTCCCCAAGGGAATTTTGATAAAATGCAATTCTTGCAGTCAACATACAACGCCATGTATCAATCTATGCATAATGTAGAGCCCACAACAAACCATTATAAACTGTCCACAGGGACGGTTCTGACCTCATGAGAACTCATTATCTGCATGTTCTACTGATCTGGGAGCTTGAAGTGTTAAAATCTATTTATGATATTACGTATCCTAATTTCCCCAGCCTGCAGATACAGGGTGCCCAGTGAGGTGTAAAGCTGGTTCAAAATCTACAGAAAAGCCAGGCAATGCCCCAATAGACTGTATATTAATTTACCATCATTTTCAAGAGAAACTAAAAGCCTGTCCTGGTCATGTCCAGTTTAGATTCGCTTTACACTACCATCAAAGGCTCCTATCACCAGTAGTCCCATCAGATTTGATGCAAAGAATAGCACAGCTTTCAAAATAATGGATTATACCTCAATTTAAAGGGGTTGTCTCACTACAAAGAGTAGCTTTCAAAATGTAGGGAACAGTAAATGATGACGTTTTCCAAATACATTGCTTTGTTCATCTTTTTTTGTTAAGGAGCTACAAATGATTTTATCACCTTCTGAGGGCTCTCAGGTTTCCCAACTGACTGACCTGTGTACTCCTTCTCCCCTGCTGTTTCTTCTATCTGATAGCAGGGAGTGACATCATCACACAGGCAGTGGCCAGCAGTGTGAGAGCTTGTGTGTTTTCTGATCTTTCAGACAAAAGATAGTAATTACTCTAGTGTTTACACTAGCTCAGAAGCTTCTCTGGACCTCAGAGAAGGTAATTTATTTAATCTAGACTAATAAACAGAGAAGTCTGAATACAGGAGCTCATATGCTAATTATAGACAGCTTGACCAGGAAGTGACAGAGCAAAGCAGCATTATTTCATTCATGCATCCTATGAAACTTTGAGATGAGACAACCAATTTAAGTCAATGGGGCCATTGAGCGCCAATAATGTCCATCGTTTAATGGTTCTATCACTGGTTTTGTGTTTAAAAAAAAAACTATGATGGTAGTATGAACATGGCCTTACCCAGATGTACACCTCATTATAGTACATTACATGCATCTCTGTAAATTTGTCATGATTAGCAAAGGTCTGCAGCCTGTGTGTGTTAACAAATGTTTTTATTAAATGTTTCCATTCAATGACAGCAAGCAGAGCTACTGTTATGGAATGGAAAGGAAAAGTATATTAGTAGGTTGAAATTTTTCAGGAAAAAAACAATTCCCCTATGGTGTTACCTCTCCAGCTGGGTTTGCAGGTTGGCTTTACTTGAATCTCCACCTCGGCATCCTCCACGGCTCGCTTCTTCCCGCAGTCGTATGCCGTGACTGTAAATCGGATCAGCCGCTCACCACTGGCCTGGAGAGGCTGTGTATTCTTTATATATCCTGTCAATAAAAAGGTCAACTATGCAATCCATATATTTCCAATAACAGTACAACCAGAGATAAAGTTGGAAGTCAAACACTCCGTTCCTGGGAAAGCTGGGTGTCGACTAATACAGCTGCCATTCGAGGGGTTGTCATCTGGCCTTCCTAGGTTACTGTTAGAAATATACTTTGCATGTTGTCATACAACCAGATAACGAGTCAGATTTGGCAAATTTGACTAGTTATTTAATCAGGAAACAGGACATGTGAAGTAATGCATTTTCTCCAGCTTTTATCATATAGAAATGATAAAACCTGGAGAAAACGCATTACTTCACATGGTTTGTTTTGCCCGGAGGATCCACGGGCTTTCTCCGTGCTTGGATTGGAGTTTACACACTGAGATCATTGTTTGAAGATCAATTGGAGACCGGGTTTGAGCGAGTTTGTTTGTTTTTCATGCAAAAAGGGAACAGGACATGTATCTTTACCATACTGGAGCCCATGTGAAAACTGTATTGGTAGCAATATTGGAGCCCATGTGGAAACTGTATTGGTAGCAATATTGGAGCCCATGTGGAAACTGTATTGGTAGCAATATTGGAGCCCATGTGGAAACTGTATTGGTAGCAATATTGGTCCCCCTCATCTCCTCCAGTTTCTCCAGTAAGAATAATAAGACTTAGGGAAGTGATCTTGTATTTGCTAGTCAATTAGGGAGCACTGCAGAAAGCCTCTGCCAAGCCTAAAAGAACTGATAGCAGAGAACAATAACTTATACCCAATGACCAGGAAATGACGAGAAGGGAGACTTTAGGCTCAGTGTCTGTTGCAGTTAGGAACATCTGGGTTTGGTACTGACTTACCATCGTTGTCGATTGTGAAGGGCACATTGGGCGTTAGGATCTGGTAGAAGCAGACCTGGCTGTATTGAGGAGAGCAGTCTTGGTCCCATGCCTGCACTCGGAGGACCCGTTCATACATACGACCCTCGGTGACTGAGGCTCTGAAGACCCGTTCTCCAAACACCGGGGCAAACTCATTGACATCATTGACTCGGACATGAACTGTAGCTCTGTTATGGGCAAAGAACAGGGAGGAATGTGAGAAATACAAAACCAATTACAAAACTAGAAAAAAAGGCTTTGCTTGTGACCAGGGGGTTTGGCCAGGCTGGGTTAATGTTGGTAGAAGACCACGGTCAAAAATTTTAATAAGGAAGCCTCCCATAGGATCCTGAAGCCAACTGACCCCTGTCGGGCAGCCACCAGCTCCACAAGTCCGCTGCCTTGGGATAACCTTTGACTCCTCTTTATCCTTCAAGCCACATATCCAAGCCCTCAACTCTGCCTGCCGCCTCCACCTGAAAAATATTTCACGCATCCGCCCACTCCTCAACTCTGACACTACTAAAACGCTAGTCCACGCCCTTGTCATCTCCCGCCTTGACTACTGCAACATCCTTCTCTGTGGCCTCCCAGTTAGCACCCTCGCTCCCCTCCAATCCATCCTAAACTCTGCTGCCCGTCTGATTCACTCTCCCCCCTCGCTACTCCCCTGCCTCTCCCCTCTGCCAATCCCTTCACTGGCTGCCCATTGCCCAACGAATTCAGTTCAAATTACTAACCCTGACCTACAAGGCTCTCCATAACCTCTCCCCTCCATACATCTCTGCCCTAATTTCCAGATACCTCCCCTCACGCAATCTCCGCTCCTCACAGGACCTTCTCCTCTGCTCCCCTCTCATCAGCTCCTCACATAACCGTCTCCAAGACTTCTCCCGTGCTTCCCCCATACTCTGGAACTCACTAACCCAAAACATCAGACTCTCCCCAACTTTCACCAGTTTCAAAAGCAAACTGAAAACCCATCTCTCAGGATAGCCTACAACCCACATTAACCCCACCACCACTAACACGGCCTGCAAGCATGTCTGCCCCACACCTTCTGTCTCTCCCCTTCTTCCTTGTAGATTGTAAGCCCTCGCGGGCAGGGTCCTCTTTCCTCTCTGTTTCAGTTACTAGTCATTTTTGTCACCATTGTATTTGTTCAATATTTGTTATGTATGTAATTCCCCTTAAATGTACAGCGCCCTGGAATTAATGGCGCTCTAAAATAAATAATAATAATAAATAATAATAATAATATAGGAGAGGTGCAGGGGCGTAACTTGAAGCTTCTGGGCCCTGGTGCAAATAGGGAAATGGGGCCCCCCAGCTACCATGTGCCATTTACAATGCTGTGGCAGAAGAGCTTTTGGGGCCCCCTCAAGCTGCAGGGCCCGGTAGCGACTGCTACCCCTGCACCCCCTGTAGCTACGCCCCTGGAGAGATGGCCATTCATGTTCGTGGCCCTCTCTGCTTAAGTCTATGGGAGTTATGACAGCTATCTGACTTGAGACTTACACACTTATGTGGGTAGCCACCTCTCTGCCGCATTTTGACTTAATGGGATCACTAAATGGAAATCAGTGTGATTAGATGGTGGAGACCCACGATACATGTCTCTCATGTGTCCTCCCTATTATCTAGCCCTACTTGGTGATCTCACCTACAATCTATATGGACTCCACAGTTCTTCATAACCAAAGCCTTCAAAGGAGATAATGGAATTCTGAAGTGACTATGTTGTATTTTTGTCAGTTCCAAATCTATGATATACATGAGCAGCATTTATAACGGTGTCTCTATAATGGATGACAGGGAATATCATTCTAAAAGTTGGCCTTGTAGTTTTTCCTATTAGAGGCCACAACAAGCAATGATATCTAGCTATTCCGTGGGGAGGTCTTTAGATGATCTTTGGAGTATTGGTCTAAACTTTGGTATAATCATAAAGATTTTGCTCACTTGTGAGATTTCTTGCTGTTGCTCCCGTCGGGTCCCTCTCCGCAGTCGTGAGCCTGGATTGTGAAGGTGTGCTCTCTCTGGGCCTCACAGTCCACTGGACCCTTCGCTCGGATCAAACCTTCGCCAGTTGTCCGATCTAGAACAACAGCTTCAAAGGGAGTTCCAGCTCCATGAATCCGGAACCCACAGATTTCACCTATAATAGGGAAGATAATTACTTTACCATACAAGTCTATAGATCAGAGATCTCCATCCTGCAGCCCTTCTGGCTAAGAGACAGCATGTTGGGAATTGTAGTTTTGCAGCAGCTGGAGAGGCATAGGTTGGAGACCACTGCAATAGATCATACATCCACTATTGCATTTGCACCATTAATTGGACCAGACCTGCATATCTCAGTGGAGCATCTTTGTCCAAGGCAAAGAGAGGTGGGTTGAGTAAGACGGTGTTATCATTCTCCATGATGATCCCCTGGTACTGGGCTTCCATCCATGGTTTATGTTTGTTACCTAGAAACAGATTTTGGACATTCGGTAATTAGCACATCAGGCTTGTACATACAGGATTAACTATTCATTTATTTGCAATTTGTGTAGGGTCCTGGCTTAATCCAATCATGGCAACAAGGTTTAAAGGAGAAGAAACATTAATATTCTCCCTAAGCTTCCTTAGGTTTCCTCCAGGTAGTCTAGTTTCCTCCTACCCTCTAAAAACGTCTTAATAGCTCAGTTGGGTTCCTATGAAATTCACACAAATGGGAAATTTACCAATGGGAACTACCAGCTTTGTATGATTGCAGGTGACCATATTTAGGCCTTCTGTAAACTGGCAATACATTTATAGGAGAATACATCCATATGGCATCCTATGGAACGTGTCATTATTATCTTTCTATAGGAGTCATAAAAAATCTTTCAGAATACAGGTCTGCAATGCATGTCGCTGTATGAAGTTTGAATCATACAGAGGTAAATTAAAGGCCTTATACACTCCTATGGCAGGCCAACGACTGCTCCATACAAGACTGAGAAGTAGTATATGCAGTGTGTATGAAGCCTTAAGGAGTATACAGAGTAGTCTTGCTGCAGACATAATGCATCCGAGAACTGCTGCATCATGCACCAGGGACTTTCAATTAGCTTAACCCTTCAGCAACATTGAATCTAGAGGTATGTCCTATTGTCGCTAAGGATGCATGGAGCGGCCTCACTTGCTGAGCCAGTTCCATATGCAGCCGGTGTCGGTTGTTAGTTACAGCGGACACCCACCGCTAACAGCAGGGATCATAGCCAGCTTCTATCCCTGTTGTCTAACTCTTTAGATGCCTCGGCAGGGTCATCTTTTCCATTGGGCACACTAGGCAGTTGCCCGGGGGCCCCACAAGTATAGGGGCCCCCAAGTGGTGAATGTATGTCACAGGTATACAAGCAACATTCACTGGATCCCTTGGTTGGCTTTGCTTAATTAACGGTCTGTGTGTTTTTAGGATGTGCAAACAGATAAAAACCATAGAGGAGAAGGGAGCCAAAGGCTCCCTGCTCTGCCAATTAGTCTTGTAGGCTGCAGGCTGCTGGTGTTCAGACATAAGTGTCGTGATAATATGGGTGTGCTGGGGGGGGGGTCAAGACATGGCCAAGAGTGATGTCATGCATTTGGGCAGGGCCCACTGCAGTGTTATGCCCAGGGGCCCATAATTCTGTTAAGACGGCTCTGTGCCTCGGCTGTGATGTCTAACTTAATGAGGAACAGTGCTGAGCAGCATTTCTCTCCCTCATCAACACCCCCACAAGTTCACCCAGTGATCTTCAAAAAAACAATACCTTGGCAAAAATGCTACAATTTGGTTTTTTCACATTCCACCCCACATAGAATTTTTTGGGGGGGCTTTCCATGTATATTACATGGTAGGTTCAATGGCACTATTAAAAGGTACACCTGGTCTCACAAAAAACAAGCCCTCATATGTCTATGTAGATGAAAAAATAAAAAAGTTATGGTGGGGAGGAAAAAACTAATGTGGCAAAACCCCTCCAAAATACACTGATTAAAAATCCCTGATGTGGGTGCCGAAGCAGCTCCTGTCCATGTTGCGGTATTCCTCCCCCCACCCAGGTGATGTCAACTCTGGCTGAAAATGCTGTAGAGCTTCCACTGCAGAAAATCTGCAGCACGTCCACAGGTATATCCACATTTGGACATATTATGCAATTTTTTTTAAAATAAAGTTAATGTAGTTAAAATCCACAGTTGTGGATTTTTCTGGAAAACTTGAAACAATGTGGATTTATTGTGGAATTTTGATTTCCCTATTACAATCCATAGGAAAAATCCACACTAAAAGTGCAGTTTATCCATAACATAAGTAGATATAGGGCGTCATGTATGAAAACTGTCCAGGTCTAAGACTTTCTTTGTTGCCTATAGGTAGGGCCATCTTTTCCATTGGGCACACTAGGCAGTTGCCCGGGGTCCCCACAAGTATTGGGGCCCCAGGTGGTATATGTTTGTTCCAGGAAAACATACCCTGGATCCCTTGGTTGGCTTTGCTTATTTAACGGTTTGTGTGTTTTTAGGATGTGCAAACAGTTAAAAACCATGGTGGAGAAGGGAGCCAAAGGCTCCCTGCCCTGCCAATTAGTCTTGTAGACTGCAAGCTGCTGGTGTCCAGACATAAGTGACGTGATAATATGAGTGTGTTGGGTGCGGCTAGAGACGTGACCTAGCGTGATGCCATGTATTTCGGCAGGGCCCACTGCCCAGAGGCCCATAATGTTGTTAAGATGGCTCTGCCTATAGGAACCAATCACAGTTCCCTTTCTGTTTTTTCAGAGCACTATATGAAATGAAAGGGGAGCTCTGATTGGTTGCTATGGGCAGTTTCATACACATCCTCATACTTCTGATTTAAAATCCGCACCAATTTTTATTTTCCTTGAAGATTTTGTGCAGATTTTTTTCTGTACAATGTAATCTCATTGATTTTGCTGCTACCAAATTATTCTGTGAATTTTTGACACAAATTCAGTTTAGAAAATCCACAACATATCCATGCTGTGTAAACATACCGCTTAAAAATTAAAAGGGAAGAAACATGACAGTGTTCTTGTCAGCCGAAAAATAGTTCTGTAAGTGTCCAGACACACGACCATACTATGGCTCTGTTTCATAAGGGTATCCTAACATGATGGATTTTAATGAGGAATTCGACCCCGATTCCACATCAGATTGCTCATTAATATCCTTGTTTAAACCAACCGCCCGCCATTCATTTGAATGGCCAGTCCACGCTACAGTTCACACAGGATACTGCAGCACAGATTTTTCAAACCACGGATTTCAAATCTGTGGTGCAGAAACAATGGACACATCCATTCTTTTTAGCAAACCCTCGTCAGATTCCTCTCCGCCAGAAATCAGAGGCAAATACTACCTCTGTGCAGTAATAATCCTCAGAAGAAATGTGAGGTATCACCTGATTTCTGCCAAGGATTATACGTCAGATTTCTCTGATTTGAAAAGACCGATGTGTGAACATACCCTTAGAGGGCTGCCATATCACTTTTGGGGTTTCCTATGCACCTCCATATGCCGCCAGCATGGGTTTTTTTCTATTTGACTGTAACAGAAAAAATGCTGGCTTCTGCTTTGTACAATGGCGATAAGTCAAAGAGAACATATCAGTAGCCCCATGTGGCAGTACATGGAGGCATTGCTCTTGATGATGTGTAGCTTACAGAGCTGCTCAGCTTGATAGGGTATGTTCACACGGGGTATTGGGGCGTGTACTGAAAACGCGCTGAAATACGGTGTTTTGGAAGCACACGCTTCCAAAACATGGGGCCGGCCCCAATTACATGCATTGACATGCACTTCTCTTTCCCTGGGCGCACGATATGATCCAGTACCCGGGGGATACGAAAATTCATACCCTTCTAGAGAGCATGATTTATTTAAATTTTGCGACAAGATCCACCGAGTAAAAAGTGCAATCCACGCGAAATGGCGGCAAAAAAGCCTGGAACATACCCTTACAGTGTATCAGAGCTCGGTCTTGTGTCAAACCCGGCAGCCAATTTACATTGAAGATTAGAAACGGGTTCTGGCCCCTTTGGCATAAAGGATAAACTGGTAGGGCATGTGGGACTGGTGTCCTAGGGCCCACTGGTGGAGTTTATTTTAGGGACCCACCCTCCAACTACTGTAAATACTTACTGCCCCCAAAATCGCCTCTTCTTTTTTCCCTTCGAGATGTATAACAGTTAAAATACAACTCCAATCTCCCATGCTCAGGGGCCCATGGGGGGTTTCCCATTTCCCCTGGGGCCATTAAGCCTGGGTAGGGGTGCGCAGTTAGGCTCGACAAAAATGTAGTCCATTACATAGGAGAACGCAACCCGTACCAAAAAAAGTTACTCAGGTAAATGAGTAGTAAATGTAAGGTAAAAATATACTATTTAAAACTCAACCACCCCCCTATTTTGGGCTGAGTCTGAACAATCTTTTTCCCAAAGGAGACTTTTGGCACCACCCAGATAGTGAACTTTTGACAAAATACAGATAGTAGCAGGGGCAATTTATTTCACCAGTGACATTTTTCTACATCGAATTTTTGCTCACTTCATCATAGGATCTGTTCCAGCAATAGACAATCAAGTGTACCTGACAGCACTGCATTGTCGAAAGGGAAAAGGGGCAAATTTCAAAAGAAAAATGAAATTCACTGGTGCATTAGAATTTGCCATAACATTTATGACAGTTGTAATTGGGGACTCTATTATATGGACATTTTATGGAAACATTACTTTGTTACTGTAAAAAACAATATCACTTACAATATTTGATTATTTGATGTTTTACTTTGCACACTGTGTAGCTATATTATTTTGTCACTATATGACATATCAGCACTGTATGTGTTAGGTGAACACTGATGTGGGATTCTCTGAGCTTGTATAGCAGTAATATCAGGGCTTGTCCCCATGGCACCGGTTAGTTGACGGTTTTTCAAACGGTTTGCAGTTTTACAAACCGACAAGCCACGCTCCCCATAGACTTCAATGGAAAATTCATGCGGCAGTCACCACTGCATAGATTTTCCGCCGGATGGTTTTTTACATCGTCGGCGGTCCGAAAAACTTAGAACATGTTCATTCTTCCTCCCGGTTTTCGGGCGGAACATGTACATGTGGATGTGAAGGGGGAGGGCTTGAATCCATAAACAAAAAGCCGTCCCCTTGCATGCCAAAAAAAGACCAAATACCGGTTGGCATTTTCTGACCGGAATTTGGTCAAGGGTTCTCCTGTTTGTGCCTGTCTGATGGTTTCTGAAGGGCAATGTACTATTATCAGTGTATCGCAATTTGTAATTTTTTTTTATATTGAAACGGTATCATTCTATCTTTCACCCTCAGCCTGGTTGCTCATGCAGCATTGTGGATTAAGCACTGTAAGGCCTCGTTCACACGGCTTATTTTGCTGCGGATTGGCGCCGTACTGCGCGCCGGATTTGCGCTGCAGTACGGCGCCAATCCGTCGGCGTAATTACAGTAATCCACTGCTCTCATAGAGACCAGTGTATTCCGTCGCTCCTCCCAGCTCGGCGAATCCGCCACGGGGGGGAGAAAGTGACATGCACCTTATTTACGGCGCGTACGCGCCGTAAACAATGCATTGTCTATGGGGCCGGGTAGCGGCGCCCCCGCCGCGCTCCGGCCCCGCCCCCATCCCGCCCCTTATTCACGCCTGATTTGTGAGCGCACATATCCGTCGTGAATAAGCCATGTGTACACGGCCTTAGGCCGCATACACACAACACAGGACAAATACCGGTCGGTTTATCCAACTGGTATTTTAACTGTTTTCGTGCTGTGCATACGGCCGCGTGAGGATGGCTTTTCTCCACGATTAGCAGAGAAAAGTCCTCCCCCTTCGCATAGACATTTTCATATTCCGTACGAAAACTGGACAGAAGAATGAACATGTTCTATGTTTTTCGGAGCACCGGGGGACTGAAAAACCGCCGGGCAGAAAACCCGTGCAGTGGGGACTGCTGTGCGGGTTTTCAATAGCGGTCCATGTAAAAGTTTGTCAGCCGGCTTGCAGACGTTTTTTAAAACTGAAAACCGTCTGTAAAACCGTCTGCAAACCCGGGCTCTGGGGACACGGCCTTATGGCGGCATTGAGGAAGACACTGTTAGGCTATGTCTACACAGCAATGTATAAATGGTATCCCAAATCTGATGGCATTTTCACTGGAATGCACCACACTGATGTTTTTTTGCGCAAAAAATACAGTAGGATTTTGGAGTCACAGTGGCCCAATACACTGGGGCTACGGGAATCCAACAGCAGTCCGGTGGGGTATACAACATGTTCTATATTTCACCAGATAGTTTTAGGTTTAGGTTTCCCTCAGTAAAAAACTCGTTCTGTCTAGACTACAGCACAGAATTTCTATTGAGGGCTACACAGCGCTGGATTCGGGTGGATTTTCAGTGGATTCAGTATTTTAAATCCGCCAAAAATCTGACCGTACCCAGCCCTGTGTAGCCCTCAACAGAAAATCTGTGCTGTAGACTACACAGCACAGGTTTTCTACTGAAGCCACTGCCCGTCCGGCAGAAGATAGAACATGTTCTATCTTCCGCCAGATACCCGTCGGATTCCCGTGCAGCCCATGTACTAGGCTGTTGGGAAACCTGAAATCCAACTGTTTTTCGTGCAAAAAAAAACGGCAGTGCATCACAGCGAAGTTAAAATAATGTCGGGTTTCAGACAGTATTTTAACTGCTGTGGAGACATAGCCTTATATGGTTCCTGGGAATCAGTAAAAGGACCAACTGAATAATTGTCTGCATTGCTCACTACAGTCCCACTTTCCTGTCTCCTAAAAGTTGGGAGGTATGTTTAATCTTATGACTGTGCTCTTGCACCAATAAACTGTTGACGCCGTATTCTCTATATAAACGAACTGTCGTACACCAAAATTAGGCACATTTGACACTTTTCAAGGCGCCTAAAGTAGGCACATCAAATATTTTTTTGGTATGCGCCTAAATTAGGTGCAATAAAACTACTATACAAGGCATACCACGTGCCAGATTTTTGACAGGTTTATTTATTCAGGCGCATTATGCACTCATTTAATACGCCTTAATACTGGCGTGGAAGCACCACTTTTCTCACATGTCGCCCTTAGTGCTTATGGTGAGAAAGCCCTTTAAGGAAAGCACTTTATATGTGAGAATGTACTTGTCTCTAGAATTAGAGCATCTACTAAATGCCAGTTGAATACTGAACTTCTCAAAAACTCTATAGTGGTGATATATCCAGTGTTGGATTGAGGTGCCTGCGGCCCACCAGTGGAGTTGATTATTGTTTCCATCAAGGGAGTTCATTCTTGGGGTCCACCAGTGGAGTTCATTCTTGGGGTCCACCAATGGAGTTCATTCTTGGGGTCCACCAATGGAGTTCATTCTTGGGGTGCACCAATGGAGTTCATTCTTGGGGTCCACCAATGGAGTTCATTCTTTCGGTCCACCAGTAGAGTTCATTCTTTCGGTCCACCAGTAGAGTTAATTATTTCGGTCCACCAGTACAGTTCATTCTTCAGGTCCACCAGTAGAGTTCATTCTTGGGGCCCAACCTACAGCTCCTGTACATGACTGCACATACATCTTGCTTTCTGCCTCTCTTCCTCTGCCTTTCTCCCTGAAAAGCAGACCTGCCAAGAACGAGGGCCAACCATGACCAGGGGCCCATTGGGAGTTTTCCCTGCTCCCCTGGGGGCCAGTCAGTATCTGGATATACCCCTAGTGCATCTCTGCACACGTGACCCTTGCTGCTTCTACAGAGTCTGTCATACATCTATATGACAGTGATTTACTGCCGGATTTTGAAGAGGATTCGGTATTTGGAATCCGCAAGAAATCTGATTGCAAATCATCCCCATTGACCTCAATAGAAAATCCGAGCTGTAGTCTACACAGTTCGGATTTTCTGAGATCGGATTTCAAATCCGAAATCTATAATCCGTCATATTTCACTTGAAAATGGCGGATTATAGTACAGTTCAATGTGATGGGTCGCTGAAATCTGAAAAACGACTGCATAATCTGCGCAAAAACAAAAGCACTAAAAATAAAAGACCAATTGTAAAATAATGGTCGGATTCTATAACAGAGTCCGATGGTATTATACAATTGCCGTATGCACATAGCTTTATCTGCAAGGGTGTAACTACAGATGTTGTGGTCATGACCTGGGCCTTGGAAAAGGCTAAACTATTCCTCCACCCGATAAGAGGAGACTAATTGTACCAATATATTCAAATGCAATACAGAAAAGCCCCAATCCAAGCATATGATAGGCTGAGGTTGTCCTATTACACCGAGACAACAGCTCACAGCTACATCAGTCTATTGCAGCCTTTGTTTGCCTGATTCCGCTGCTCCATCACTGAAGGACTTGCAAACAACATCTTTCCCTGTAATCCATTTTCCTATAGAAGAATCATAAATGAATCTATGGAAAGCAATTCATATAGGGCTCTCAGCATAGCAACCAATCATATTACAGTCTTCTTGGTTGCTTTGGGCAACACCTCCGCTAATTTTTATAGATCTCTCCCATTGTGTTACAAAAGAGGATTCTGCTTTTTTTCCCACTGCATCAGAAAATACCTCCAGACGCCGAGATAATGCTCCGAATATATTTGACTGGCACCCAAAAGCCAAAGGATTCTGTAAGCAGCTTTCATTCCCAGGCTCAGGCAGCCATCTGCTACCCCTCTTACACGGACTAGTGCCAGCATCTGCATTCTTGCAAAGCAAGTTAGTGTCATCTTAGCAGAGTTATAGCTACTGACTGCAATGACCTTCAGAGAGAGAAGAAGTGTTTTCTCGAGTGTCTTGTGGGATTAAAACGTCTTTCCAGTTGGGCTATGACACTTAAAGGGACAATAGATTTGAGACGGCAAATACAGTGGAAAAGACTGTAGGAGCTATTCTGTATAATATATAGTAGCACTGAGGCTAAAGCTGCAAATAATACTTAATACTTAACTCATCTGTCAAAGCTTTCAATGAAGACAATATGGATAACACACTATTGTAGATGCTAGTACATAGTGATTAAACCTTACGGCAGTGGTCTTTCACCTTTGGCTCTCAGAATATTGCAAAACTGCAAGGCTGTCAGGGCATGTCAGGAATTGTAGTTGGAGGCCACTGTCATACGAGATACTATAAACTGGAACAGTGGTCAAAAACCTATAGTTCTCCAGTCTGAAATATGTCGGAAGTTGTCCTATTGCTACAGCTGAAGGAACATAGATTGGAGACCACAGCAGTAGACTATGTCTCATTCAGCCAAATATCACACCAATATGGTTGAGAACCTTTGACTAGAAAAAGTCATCTTTAGATTCTTATATAAGATACTATCAGTGTTAATTTAACAATGGTTTCTAAACTAATGGAGGTCAGCATTTAGAGAGAAATCAGAAACTTAAATAGAAACCCCAAGTTGTTTTAGGGCTAATATTCTGAGCTGTTTAATTTTTATATATACCTCCAAATACCTTGTATTACCCTGTTTCCCCAAAAATAAGACACCCCCGAAAATTAGACATAGTGGTTTTTTTTTATGCAGTTCAGAGTTTGGCTGCTTCTGCTGATGTTTGTGATGAAATCACTACAATATATTAATACATGTTGATGTTTTGTTCAACAATAAATGTGAATTATTGTTCATAGAAAAAAAAATCCCCTAAAAATAAGTCTTGGCTCGTCTTTAGGAGCAAAAATTGTTATAAGACACTGTCTTATTTTCGGGGAAACAGGGTATATACATGATAAATGTATGGATACCTGCAGCTACCATTAGAGGGAGTTTGGGTGTGAACTGCATACTGTGATACTATCAAAGGGGTTGTCCAGTGGAAAAAATATATTTTTATATAATATTTCTCACACAGGAAACAGCTCTGTGTCAAGCCTAGGAGATCATGTGATAAGACGGATTGCCTTTCTTTCAGAGTAGTCTTTAAAGCCACACCCCATCTGTCCTGGATGAAAAGGCTTAAGGTATAAATTAAAAGCTTTCACTGACACTGAGGTTGGGAGGGAGGAAGATAGACAAAACACAGCAAAGGATCCTTCTAAGGCTATGTTCACACGGCTTATTTTGGGACAGATTTCCATTGTACTGCGTGAATTACGGCTGAAATCCGTCCCAGTCCTTACGGTAATCCACAGTTCTCATAGAGAACTATTGATTCCGTCTCCTCTCCCCACTCGCTGTATTTCACGAGCAGGCAGAAAGTGACATGTCAATTATTCACGGCGGGATACGCGCCGTGAATAATGAATGTTTATGGGGCCAGTGGGCTGCCACCCCGCTGCACGGCACATGGCGTGATTGCGGGCGAAATCCGTCCCTGCAATTACGCTGTGGATAAGCCATGTGAACATATCCTAAAGAGCAAATGGAAATAGCTTTTAAACAGGAAATGCTGCTGCTCAGCTGAAGAGAAGGGAGGCTACATACAGATTAGCACAGAAAATATCACAGGTTCACTCAACAATGAACCAACAAACCAATAAATAACTATGTGCAGTTAACGGATAAGACCCCTCCAGTAGTGGTCACATGTAGTCAGACATTTAACTATGTCTATTGTAGGGGGTCAGCACAAAGGCAGGCACGTGAGCAGGTAGTCAGTTCACAGAAAATACAGGTTTATTGGAAGTCCATAAACTTGCAACACAAAATACAGCTTCTCTTCAGCATATAAATCCACATTGGCAAAATAACAACTCCTTTCTTCAGGCAGGAAGATCAGCAAACATAAATGAGGAGTCTCACCGACTAGTAGCTCAGGCCCTCAGGCCTACACAGCTTCACAGTTCAGCAGCACACAGCTTCTGATTTCAGGTCCAGAAGTACACCCTCCTGATGACCTGAACCAGCTGCCTTTTATCTGGCTGGTAAGGCCTGGGCTGGAGTATTGGACCGACCATCCCACCCCGGCTCTTGGGCCGCTCCATAAAAAACCTGACCCGGACTACAAACGGAAAAACTGCTCAGGAGCAATAATTGTTGCTGGCATCATAGAAATGGGTTATTTATATCACCGAGGCCAGCCACCTAAATACCTCCCATCTATGACAGTACCTCTGACCCTTCTACACTATGCCGAATATTTGGAGCCCTGTACTTGAAAAACCGACCTCCAACTACTTTAAATATAGATCAAGATGGCAATTGCACCACAAAATGTTGGACTTTTTATTTTTAAACCACAAAGCCAAATAATATTCAAGGGTAAAGTTTTACTTTAAAGACCAGTAAGGAGAAGCATAAAAATGATGGCTATGAATGTAAAATCAAAAAGAAGCAAATACACAAGAGAATGATAAACGATAACAGACAATACTGAGATGAAGAAAGAATGGATAAAAAAGTGATTACGAAGAAGGAAGTCACTGAGACTATAAATAAAAGGGAGATAAGATGAGATAGAAAACATGAAAATAAAAAGATAAGACAAACATAAGGGAGGATGAAGATTTATAACATGAAGGAGAGGAAAGAAGAATATTTAGAGCACATACCTCAATAAACAGAAAGAAAAAGGACAGAGGAGGAGGATGAAAGGAACTGTGAGCATATAAATGGAAGAAGATGTACAACGCTGAGATAAAGAGATAAGTGGAGTGAGAGCATAAAAGTGGGAGAACATACATATGAAGAAGGAAGCACATAAACATGATAAAAATAGATCGAAAACAAAAAAATATGTAGGAAGGGGATGAAGGGATTTTCCATTTATCACCTGTCAACAGGATAGGTGATAAATATCTGATTGCTGGGGGGTTCCACTTCTCAGCTACCTTCTGCAGCCCCAAGGAGTATGAATGGCGTGTTGGTGTGCTTGCTTGATTGCTGCTTCATTCAAATGCTTCTTGCCTCCTTTATCACATTGAGACGAAACAGAGGACTCTGGGTCATGTTCTACAGATTATGATGGTCCCAAACTTGGGACCTCCAGTGATCAGTCACTTATCACCTATCCTGTGGATGATGTAGGAAGGAAATAGAGAACTAGGTAATGATTTATGGAGGAGATGTAAAGGATAGATGAAAAATGTCTGATCTCTGGGGATCCCGCTGTGGGGACCCCCAACCGATCACTAAAACAGAGTCCTTTACACCCATTTTTCTCTTAAAGTGCCCACACAGTGAGGAAGAGTTTGAATGCAGCAGCAGTTTATCATGTGCACTGCTGCTCCATTCAAAGACTATAGGAGCTACGTGGATAGCCGGGTGCTGTACTCGGACAGAGTGTTGGGGATCCCATTTTAGCAATCAGTGGGAGTCAAAGTGATTAGACATCTATCACCTATCTTGTGGATAAGTGATAAAGATCTTTTGTGGTACAATCCTATTAAAGAACCACTCCAGGTTTTTTTTCTCCCTTAGTTCATTAGACAAAGCTTTTCGATGCACCGTAGTGCCAGCAATTTTGCTTGCCTGCAGATGAATATAGGATTTCTGACTGATGCAACAGTGTTCTATTGGGTCATGTGACCTGCACTCTAATTGGCTGAAAGACAGTGCTTTTGATGCTGACAGGATGTCAGTTTCTCTATGCATTCCTATGAAACTAATTTTGAACCTTCCATATGAATGCAGAGAGAGTTTCACTTCTAGGTCACAATAGAATGCTGTATATTTCAGAGTGCAGATCACATAATCAAGATGAAGCAGTGAGAAATCCTATATTCAGTTGTCGGCAAGCAAAATTACTAGTATTGATGTTCATCTAAAACTAATTTGAAATGAAGTAATGGAAAAACTCAGGAGAAGTCCTTTAAGGACAATGTAGAAAGGAGATCAAGAACACAAAAATTAGAAAGTTAGGAGATCAAGAACGTAAAAATGACATAGGTAGGAGATCAAAACACAAGTATGAAAGAATATAAGCAATGGTGTGATGAAGAGGCAAGTAGATTAAGAATGCTAAACCGAAGAAGGTATGTAAAGATGAGAAGATAATGAGAAAAAAGGTGAATATAGAGAGGTATTGAAGGGATGAAGATGCAAGTGGATTAAGATAATGATGATAAGAAGATGTTATACCATTTATATTAGTAAATAAGATTTTAAGCATAAGAATCAGTAAGG
The DNA here is from genome assembly GCA_025379985.1 of Phyllomedusa bahiana. Lineage (NCBI taxonomy): Eukaryota > Metazoa > Chordata > Amphibia > Anura > Hylidae > Phyllomedusa > Phyllomedusa bahiana. The sequence goes on from JAODAL010054256.1 coordinate 21,727, forward strand.
AGAGAATATGAGAGCAAAAATGGGGAAGGTACAAGAAGAAATGAAGAGATAAATTGATTACAAAAGTAAAGAGGAAGAAGGAAGGAGACTAGAAATATGGGAGAGAGGGAGGAAGATGGATAATGGAGAGATGTAAAAACAGATAAAGGAGAAATGAAGAAGAATTAGTGTAAAGAGGACAGGAGATTATGTAAAGGGGGGAGCAGAGAAAAGAAAAGTAGAAGTGTAAAAGGGTAAGTATGAGAAAGGAAATAGGTAAAACATGAAGATGAGTACAAAAGTAGAGGCAGAGAAGCCCATTATAGGTTGCCCACGACTGTAGCCCGCCAGAAAATAGCTCTTATCAGTAAAGGATCTAGGCAGTAAGTGTAAGTGTGGCGCCACCACAGGATAAATGAGGTATTACCCAGTCACTGAAAACATTGGCTTGTATGTGTAATGCTGAAGAAACTCTTTGTAGTCACCGACTCATTTCACAATGGCATAAAACAGCAACTAATAAGGTTATAAATCTAAAAATAGCACATAGCCAGACATATTTGGACACCCTGTTTATGTATTTGTTTACTTCAGGCACAGTTCAATTAAAGGAGTTGTCTCATTACGAGCTTTCAGCCTGTCAGTGTCCCTGGTAAGTTGAACTGAGGGGCTGTTCTTGGTCGCCCCTTTTTCTGCTCACCCCCCCCCTCCCACCCTGCACAAGATACGAAAAACTTTATAGGGGGGGGGGGGGTTGCTCTCAGGTTCACCCTGTGTTCCTGCCTGGGTTTTTGCAGGAAGGGCGATCTAGAGTTAGAGAGGAATGTAAAGGTGTCTAATAAGCAAGGGGATGCATGTGTCCTTTTTCCCCTGCTTAGCTTACAAGTCCCCACTCCCGAAAACCAAAAGGGGGCATTTTTTACATACTCAGATGCCCAAAAAATACGGAGAAACATAAAGTATTCACATGCCGACTCATGGTATAGTATAGCCCCACAGTTCCAAAAGACATATCAGATTATAGTAACAGACAGGGTCAGCTGTCACATCTATCTTGTAAGAGCGGGAAAGGAAGCAAAAAACCACAGGGTTTTAAACCAGGCAGTAAGGACACAGAAGCCAGGTCCTCCTCCCCCTCCAGAAGTTTTCTGTGCGGGAGGGGCTCTCTGCTCTGACCGTCTTCAAAGGGGAGAGTCATTCAGACCCGACAGCCAGTAAGTAAGGAAACAAAGGCGGGTGCTATAGAAATTTGAGGACGATTAGTAATACTAACAGGGGGGCTCAAAATCAGTAGGAAAATTTTTAAAACATATATTGCAAAGCTGCTTGTTTTTTTAAATCTTTAAATTAAAAAACCCCAAACATTGTAGCGAGACAACCCCTTTAAGTCCACTATAGATTTTCGATCTTCACGGACAAAAAATAGCATATCTTTTCTGCCTTTGCGTTTGACAAATTTTTGCTGTCAGGTCCTTGTAAGGGTTGATGCTGGGAAAGGGTTCTTTTTTAACACTCACTACACAGTTCATAACACGTTCGTCAGGAGCCCCTGCGACCACCATCTCACCCCAGACTAAGGAGCAGTGCCATTCACTATAAACATTGTGGGGAGATATGTTTTGGTAGACTAAAAAAAAGTATGAATGGCTTGGGTTTGGGTTTTTTAGGGTTTTTAATCCATACCAGTGAACTAAGATCTATTGCTGCAGCAGACCTTCAGGACAATTTTTTTCCCCTTTAAAGCACAAAAATATCAGCATCCTCTAAAAGGTAAGGACATAAAAAAATAACTACTTAAAAATGCATTTCTGCAACTTTTTGAATACATGAACATTTGAGGTTCTCAGCGCAGAAAAGGTATGGTTACCAACTATTATTATTATTATTAATTATTTTAAAGTGCCATTGGTTCCAGGGCGCTGTACATTCGAGGGGGTTAATCACCCCCGGCCACTTATTGGTACCCGTCCAACTGCCTTAACACTTAATTTCTAATCACCCAATCACATGGTGGCAACTCAGTGCATTTGCATGTAACTGGTCAAGACAATCTCCTGCAGTTAAACCCGAGCACAGATGGGGAAAAAAAGGTTTTTGAGTCCCTTTTGAACGTGGATGGTTGTTGGTCCCAGAAGGGCTGGTCTGGTTTTCAAAACTCTGATCTCTGGGATTTTCACGCCAAAACCCCCCTTAAGGGGTTTTCAGAAAATGGCCAAAAAAAAAAAAACATCCCGGACGGCAGTCCGTGGGCGGAAATGCCTTGTGATGCAGAGGTCAAAGGGGAAAAAGGGGGGTGGTTCGAGCTGATAGAAAGGCAACAGTGAAATCAAATACCACCGTTACAAACCCAAAGGTAGGAGAAGAGCATCTTGAACGCACAGACGGCGAACTTTTAGGCAGTTGGGGACAGCAGCAGAAAACCACACCGGTCCACTCCTTTCAGCTAAGAAAGGAAAAATAGGGTCCAATTTCCCAAGCTCATCGAAAATTGGACAGTAAAGATTGGAAAAACGTTGCCTGGTCGATGAGCTCGATTTCTGCTGTGACATTCGGATGGGAGGGTCAAATTTGGCGTCAACAACAGAAAGCATGGGTCCAATCCCGCCTTGTTTTAACGGTTCAGGGGGTGGTGGTGGTGTCAGGGGTGGGGAAAATTTTCTTGGCACCTTGGGCCCCCTTTGGCCAATTTAGCATCGTTTGAAAAAAACCTTTTTGAATCTATGCCCCGAAAATTGAGGCAGTTTTGAAAACAAAAGGGGGGCCAACCCTTACAGCATGGTGTAAAATAAATGCCCGGTGAGTGTACATAAAAATATGTCAAACGGGACAATGATAAGTGATGAATGCAAATTGCACACAGAGGGAGAGAGGACCCAAACCCCCGGAGGGTTTCAAACTATAAGGCCCTGTTCACAGGGTTATTCCCGAAAATTTGTGAGCCGATTGACTCACAAATCCGCCGTAATAAGGGGCGGGACGGGGGGGGGGCCGGATGCGGGGGGGCCCCCGCTCCCGCCCCAAGACAAGCATTGTTTATGGGCCCCCGCCC
>JAODAL010054257.1:0-24753 GCA_025379985.1 Phyllomedusa bahiana
TGAAAATTTGCGATATACAAAAAACAACACAAAAAAACTGAGTATAAGCCCAACATAAGCGTGTACAATATTTTGGGATGGAAACCCCCAACATTAATAATGAGCATAACCAAAATACAAAAACCAAAAGCAGTATTTGAGCTATGAACAAAACAATACACAAGGGTAAAAAATAAAAACTGACACACACAAAAAGAGGGGGGAAAAAAAAAAGGGTGACACCATGGGGCTTTAAGAGGAAAAAGGGTTCATAAAAAGCCACAAAGACCAAACCCTCCCATTTTTTTTTCAATGGATTTTGAAAAGCATGGGTAATCCGTTCTATACGTTGAACCTCACATATTCTAGCATGTAAGTTGTTCCAGGGCCGGGGCTGGGTCTGTTTCCAAAAGGCTGCTATGAGACATTTTGCTGCTGTAAGAATGTGGAGAAGCAGTTTTGACGCCTTTTTTGATAACCCCCTAGGGGAAACATTTAGTAGAAAGGTTAAAGGGTCAAGGGGTATTCTTTAATTAGAAACTTCAAATAACACCTCAACTACCTGCAACCAAATAAATGTTTTTGGGGGACAACCCAGAAAATATGGGTTAAAGATCCTGGAAATGCACCACATCCCCAGAACACCCCAGGAAAGTTCGGACTGAATTTATGGAGCAACTCAGGCGTGTGGTACCAGAACATCAAGATTTTATATCGATTCTCCTTATAGGAGGTACACATTGACGACTTAGCAGCTCTATGCCATATGTTTTGCCAGGTGTGATAAGAAAGTCTTTTTCCCAGGAACGTTTTCCATTTAGACATATATGGATGATAATATTCCGCGTCCTGGGGAGGATCATTAAGGACAGCATAGATGGCCGATATCAAGGCTTTTGGCGACACTCCAGGCTTGCATAGCCTTTCAAAGGCAGTAGGGAACGACAGAGAGAAACTCCCCATAAGAGATTGCTTCAGAGTTTTTTAAATTTGGGAGTTTAAGAAAATTTCCCCTTTGGGGAAAAATTTAAATTTTTTCTCCATTTCGGGCAAAAGGGATAATTTCCCGGAGCGAAAGTTTTCGATACCCTTAAAATCAAAGGCAAATTATTTTGAGGCCATGGGAAAACAAACAGACGGGTAGTACTGTCCGGTAGCAGGGGAGTATACAAGAAGGAGGTTATTGGAGATGCTCTAGAGGCCAAAGGGAATTTAGACTGGCAAAACCTCATTTAAAACCCAAAATTTTTTAACCCCCCAAAACACCTATCCCTTTGTAACACTAACCACCCCGTTTAAACCCCGGGTGGGGGGAAAAAAGGGGAAATTTGGGGGCAAAAATTTTTGTCTATTTTCACTTGGGGTTGTACTCACTTTGGTTGCCAGGGGTTTGGGACATTGAAGGCTTTTGGTGCCGAATTATTTTTTGAGGGCCACCCCAAATTTTTTATTTCGGTTTACCCAACTGTAAAACTAAAACTACTTTACATTTATCAAAGTGTCATATTTTCCCTTGGGTTTTATCGTTTTAAAAGAAAAAATTCAATATTTAAAAAAAATGTAAACATCCCCCTGTGACAAAATTGGGGCGACATCTGCTCAGGGGTCAGTTCGCTTTTGGGATTGCTATTTCCCTTTGGGTTTAAAGATGGTTTTCCGGGGAAATATTGATACACATACAATAATCCCGAATTTTAGGTTTCCAATTGACTTTAGCAAGCTTTATTTTCATATTAACATTTTCAGGTAAAAATATGGGTCAATAAAAACACTAACTGCCCTAGCCCTTTAAAGAAACCGCCCAAATATTTTTTTGCCCCCCCCCTTGCAGGGGCCCAGCACAAGCAATTGTCAGACCGGGCTGTTTCCACGCGTGTCCCAAATTCTGTAAAAACCCGTATTTTTTAAAGGTTTTTTAATGCTCAAATCTGCAGTTTTCACCAGAAAAGAGTCATAAAAGAACATTTTGTCCTAATTTGGGTTTTAACCTTTTTAAAATTTGGGAAGCTAGACCCAAAATAGGAAAAAGGGAAAAACTTATTTTTAATTTTCAACAATTAATAAGGAAAGTAAAAAGGCATTTTTGCCATACACCCTTTCCCCGTTACGCCCCCAATGATAACAATTTTAAAGAAAAAAAAAAAGAGCTTAAGATTATTTTTCAATTTTTTAACCTATTCCCAATCCCAAGGACTTTTTTTTTTTTTAAAATCTTTTTTCCGAATTTTGTATCAGATAAATTTGCAACAAATTAAAACCTGTAAGAAAAAATTCAAATCTCCCCAAAAAAAGGGAAAACTTAGCTTTGGGAAGGAACTGAGGTAAAAATAATGAATTTTTAGTTCCCCCGGGCCCCGGGGAAAAAGGGGGGTTGGGGGGGGGGGGGGGGGAATAGCAATACTAGATACTAAAAATTTAACCAAAAAAAACAGATAAAATTTCTGAATTAAAAATTTCCATTTTAAATGAACAAATTTTCGGATGGAAAAAAATCAAATCAGTCCCCCCAAAAAATTTGGGTTAATTTTTTAAAAGGAACGTATCGAACAATGCCCATTTAGAAAAAAAGAAAAAAATTAAATTTTCATTAAAGAACCAAATTATCCTTTTTTTTTAATTTTTTTCCCCCACTGCAAAAGGGGTTTGGGAATAGACCCTTTTGGGACGTCCAAAATTAAATCTCTATTTTTTCCCTTTCACCCAACTAGTAAACTCTCTAAATTTTTTTAGATCCCAAAATTTAAAAACCACAGTTTTTTTTTAAAAAGTAATTTAAAAGTTTCCCCGGGCCCACCTCATCCAATGTTTATTTTCTATGCAACCAAAATTTCTAATCAGGGTTCTCTTTTAGGGCCCGATTTTGGGTTTTGGGTATTCTAATATTGCCAGGGGATTTTGGGCTTTGGGACTGTGTAAAAAAAAAGAAATTGGGAAATTCGGAAACAGTTTATTCTAAAGAGAAAAAAGTTTTTCTCATTAAGGGGGCTTCCCTTTAAAATATTGGAAATAACTACTTTAAAACAAATTTTCTACCTTCGCCAAATAAGGGAAAGGGCCAGGGGTGAAGTAAAGTACCCCCCCCAATATCCCAAACTTTTTTAAAGGGGGGCCCTTTTGGGAGGAGTCACATATTTAGACAATCTCATTTCATGCCCCATCATCCCCCCTTTTTTTAAACTAAAAACCCCGTAGGGGCCCAGTTTAAAAGGCTAAAAAAAAAAATTTGCAAAAAGGAGAAAAAGGCAGATTTGCAAAAAAAGGAAAAAAAATTTGGAAATTTTAAAAATTAAAAAAAATAAAAAAAATTTTAAAAAAGGAAAAAAAAAGTTTATCCAAAAAAAAAGCAAAACTTCTCAAAAATGGCGGAAAATAAAAACCCTTTAAAAAAAAACCCTTTAACCCCCAAAAAAAACCCCCTTTTTTGAACCCAAAAAAAATAAAGGAAAAAAAAGAAAAATTTAACAAGGGGGAAAAAAAATTTTTTGTTTCCCCTAAAAATCCAATTTTTTAAAATTTTTTTTTGGCAACTCAATTAAAACCGCAGTTTTTTAACCCCTGTTCCTTAAAAACAAAAAAAATTTCCCGAGGAAAGGAACCCCCTTTTATTTTAAAAAATAGATGTTTTAACCTTTAAAATAAAAAAAAAAGGAAGGGACCCAAAAATTTTCCCTGGGGGCCCCCAATAAACCCCCCCTGAAAATGCCCAAAACTTAATTTTTTTAAAGAAGGGGGCTCCCAATTTAAAAAATTTTTTTTAAATTAAAAAATTTAAGGCCCCAAAAAAATTTTGGGAAAAATTTAAAACCCAAAATCCCCCCCAAAGGGGAAAAATAGGTAAAAACCCCCCCGTTTTCCCCGGGGGGGGGGGGGGGGGGGGGGGGGGGTTTCTGTGGGGGTCCACGGGGCCCAATGGGGGGGGCCAACCCCAAGGGGGGTCCCTTTGTTGGGGAAAAACCCAATTTTTTTACCCCCTAAATCAAAAATTTCCCTTCCCCCCAAGGTTTTTTCCAACATTTAACCCCCAATTTTCCCCCTATAAAATTTTTCTCTTCGGGGGGAAGAATTCACCCGTTTTTATGGTTTTAAAGGGGGGGGGCCGGGAAAAAAGACGCGGGGATGTTGGTAAAAAAACCAAAACCCTGCCCCCCCTTTCCGCCCCCAAGGCCCCCAAATTGGGCCGGGTTTTGGGGAGATAAAAACCCCCAGGAAATTTTTCCTCCTCCCCCCCTGCAAGGAAGGTTCCCCACCAAACCCAAGATTTTCCTTCAAAAATCCCCCTTTTTAGATTTTATTCCGGAAAGTTTGTAAAAAGATCCCCAAATTTTTTCCTCAAAAAACTTCGGGGGGGGGGGGGGGGGTTTTTTTGATGGAAAAAGCCCCCCTCCAAAAAAATTATTCCTAAAAAGGTTTGGGGAATATGCCCCCCCCCTTGGAAAATTAAAAAGGGGTTGGGGGGAATAATTAACCCCCAAAAAAACCCGGGGTTCCAATTTACCGGGGGGTATAATTATGGGGGGATATTTTGGGTAAGAAAGGGGGGTAAAATTGGGAATCCTTCCCCCCCCATAAATAATTATTAAAGTCCATTTTGGGGGGTTTGGGTTTGGAGGAGGGCCCAACCCCTTTTTAAATTTTGGTCCTTTCCCGGATTGAATTTACCCCACAACCCCCCGGGGAGTGGGGGGGGGGGGGGTTTTTGGGGGGGGGGGGGCCAAATTTTAAACCCCCCCATCCGCCCCGTTTTTTTTTTCCCTATTAAAACATTGACCAGGTTTAAATATACCGTTTTCTTTCTTTTGGGTTTTTTAGTTTACCGGTATTTTTGAATCTTAAAAACATGGGGTTACTCCCGGGTTTTAAAATTTTTTAAAAATTCAATTTTATGATTTTTTTAAATAAATATAGCATTTCGGGGAACCCCGTGTCACATATTTTATTTAAAAGTTCTTTAAACTAAGTTAAAATAAAAATTTGATAACAACAAAAATATGAAATGGATTGAAATATGGGGAAATTTTTTATTATTTTATATATTCAATTTTTTCCTTTTTTTTTTTTTTTTTTGTGTCGCATCTTGGGGGTTTAAACCCGCACCCATCCCCTTTATATCCTCTGTGCTGCTGAGAGCCCTTTGGTTTTTTTTTTAGATTAGCAACAGTCTTTCGGGGCCCAAAACCACTCATGGGGGAGGGGTTTTTTGGTGATCCTCTAGGAGGGGGCCATAGTCAAAGTAGAAGGGTTTGTTGTTTTTTTTTTTTTTTTTAAAACCCCTGGAGATTTTTAAATTTTATGATCCCTTTTGATTGCCTTTTTTTGACCCAAAGGGATATTTCGATTTTAAAAGAAGCCCATTGATGAAATCAAGAACCAATTGGGACATATTTTTGTGTTAAAATGAGATGTGGAAAAAAAGTTTTTTTTATTAAACCTTTTGATAAGCGCTAAGTTGGAGCGGGTTTGGGCCCAGTAGTTTTTTTAAAAACATTTTTGGAAAAATATCCTTGCTGTATTAGAAAAAAAATTCAGAAGTTTTTTTATTACCACCCCTTTATCATTGGCATTTAACTTATAATCCACGTGCGCCCTTTTTGCCATTTTTTTTTTTTTTGCTTGCTTCCTATCCAGCGTCCCCAATCGCTGGGAAAAAACCGTGGCTGGCCCGGGGAGAAAGGGTTTAAAACCCCTACATGTTTAAAGATTGTTTGCCCCCAAAAATACGAACCCCCAAACCCGTCAGGGGGAGAATCTCCACCCTTTTTTTTTAATATATTTTAGACTTATTTTTTACTTTTGGGCCCCCCCCTTGTCTTTTTTTTTTTTTTGGCTATTGATAAACCTATTACTTTGAAAAAAGGGAGAAACATGTGAAAAAAACTGCCCGGTGGGGGGGAACTACCCCTTTGGGGGGGTGGGGGGTAACACCCCGCTCAAAATAAAAATTTGAAGGGAAATGCTCAAAACTCCACCCATCTTACATAATAAGGGGAAAGCGCTGGGAACCCGCAGGGCTGACACCCAGCCTTTGCTTTTCCTCACCAAAGGGGGGAAAAACAAAGTTACAATTCCCTTTAAAAAACTGCATTTTTAAAACCCCGAAAAGAGCATTTGATGATAGCCACCCCCCATCTTGGGGCCCACCCCGCCCACCCCCAAAAACCCCATTTAAAACCTTTTTCTTTGAATAGGTAGAAAAATGAGAATAACTGCCAGGGGGGGCGGGGCATAGCCTTTGTGGGCTGGGCTAACACCTTTCCCATGGAAAAAGATTTGAGGGGTAAATGCTCTAAAACTACCCGCAACTTACAGAATAAGGGACAAAAGCGCTGGGAAAAAGCAGGTCTGGGCAAATTAAAAATTGTGCTGTTTCCCCACAAAGGGGGCAAACATCTAATTTAAAAGGTTCCCTTTTAAATAAACATTTAAAATCCCTCACTAACCTTTAGTCCCGACCTTTCTAACCCCGGGATCACAAACCAAAAGCCCTTCAACCAATGGGTCTCAAGTCCTGACTTTCACAGGTTAGCAGCACCTGTTTTTCTCATCATAGTACGGGCACAGGATCACGCTCCTATGCTTCAGCCAAAATGGCACCAAAATAAATAGAGAGAAATGTAATAAATTTGTGCCATTCTGCAAACAGAAGGAAAAGCTGTAACACATACATTTTTAAAAAACTTGTCCCCAACCTTTAAGGAAAACCTTTTCAGGGAAAACAAAATCCCGGGGGGGTCTTTCGCAACCCTTGAAGCTTCCCAATGTATTTCCACAGTGCAGGCAAACTTTCCCCCCTAGGGGCCCCCATTAAAATAGTTATGTCCTTGTATTGAACAGCATAGTCCAAAATATTTAATTTTTAAATAAAACTGGGAAAAAAATATTTATACTAATCTTAATGTATACCTTTCAGATATATACACACCTGATCAATTAGGCCCTACAGATACATTCAGATTACATATAGCAAACAGATGAAAAATGTTATGTGGAGAAAACCACCCTCTGTGACCAGATTTTAAAAGATGTCTGTAATTCAATACCGATTATACTGAAAGAAAAATGCAGTAAAATCCTTCCTAAGGAAAAACAGTCACTATAGTATATCCATAGCAAATAAATCATGGGGAAAAGCCATTAAAATAAATTAAAAGAAAATGATTACAGGAAAATGTGTAGGTTTTCAGCTGAGATAAATAATAGGCACTGCTTTAACCCATTTTAGAAAATAGTTTGGGTTGAAATTTCAATATTTTTTCCCCCAATAAAAAGGGCAAAACCCACAGAAACTAAAAAACTGACCCCTGAAACCCGGTAAATTTACAAAGTATGTGGGGCTATTCAAAGCAAACCCCGGGGTCCCCCCCTGTGGGCCCTTTACAACAACGTCGAACAACCCATACAATGTGTAGTAGCCCGCCCTCTAAATAGCACGATAGGAGGGAATTGGTTAACGGACAGCAATCCTGAAGGGAACGAGGGACGGATGAGGGAGAGTTGACCATGTCTAGAGAAAGAAAACGAAAGTTCATGCAGCTTACCCCAATAACAGGTGCAAAAAACCCCCACTTTTAATACATTCCCAGGCGGTGGGTTTTGGATGGGGTTTTAAAGTCCCAGGGGGGAGCTCCAGCCCAGGCTCCAAAGCAAAAGCAAAAAATCCAAACAAATAAGGATATTCCAGCGGAAAAAAGTATTCCCCCAAAAATTTTAATTTTCCCAAAAGGTTAAAATTAAAGGAGAGTATAACACCCTAAAAGGGGTTTCATCACCCCCTAACGCGTTTCGGGTCCAAATGGATCCTTGGATCACAGCTGGATCAAAGGATCCATTTGAAACGGAAAAAAGCGTTAGTGGGGGATGAACCCCTATTTTGGGTTTTTCTGTCCCCGTAACTTTTAACGTTTGGGAAAAAAACTTTGGGGGAATACGTTATCCCCCGGAATATCCCCATTTGCTTGAGAAAGAAAGACTGTTCCCTAAGAGACACTTGGGGCTGCTAAAAAAAGAAAGGGGGTTTTCCCAAACATGAAAAAACCCCCAGAGGGCATCAATAGGTTTTAACCCGATTATGGACGATTCCTTTAAGAGCTTTTAAGAATATTGGCTTTTGGAGCTCTATAAACGAACACTCAGCAGCTAAACCAGTAAGCAATATGATGAAGCAAGCAAAGCGGTTGGAAGGTAACAAAAGCTGAGAAAAGTTTGAGCTGAAGTGCCCTCAACAATTAGGAAGAGAGGAGCTATTTGCAATTACATAACGTGGGTAGACCTTTTTGCAACCTCCTTTGCTGATAAAAACCCTTTTTAAAAAATTGCAATTCAATTAATGACACAAATGTTAAGGTAATGTATCCGAAATAACAGGCTTTCGTTAGATGTTCATTTAAGAAGAACAATGCTGTGCAGTATGCGGCAAGCACCTGGCACAATCCGGGAGATGGAACCTTTTAATGATAACGGAGAACGGATTGCGTTGCTTACTTTGTGAAGGCAGTGACTTCTCAAAGAACACATCACCCACGGAGAAGACTGGAAATTACCATTAAGCTGCAGCTAGATAAACCGTGGAGGTGTACTGAACGCGGGAGTTTGGCATTTTATCATGAAAGAAGACAATTCCTATAATTTAAAAAAAAAGAAAAACCCAAACTAAAACAAACAGAAAAGGGTTATCAGATGGGTAAAAACGCATCAATTTTAAAAAAATTTATCTATGGGGCCCCAGTTTCCGCCCACTGTGCAAGCAGCGTTTAACTACTGTATACATTTTTTATTGATTTTAAAACCAGTGTCTTCTCAGCTTACATGTTTCTGTCACTCAAAAATATCATAGTATTCTCATAATGATAGTGAAGTGACTAAACTTAGCATCATTCTAGGCACTGATATCTACATGGACAGATGTGGTTGCACCGGATTGGAGCTAAAGCAAGAATCCGAGCCGAAAGGAATGCCAAGTTTTCACCCTTTAACCCTCATACAGGGTTCTATACTTCACTGCAGGGCACCCCTGAGGCACTACCCACAGAATAGTCTGCACTGTATTAAAGCAGAAGCAAAGAGGTGTTGTAATACAGGCTGAGGGCAAGCAAAGATCAGTCATAAATGATAGATGGACAAAAGGTTAGGCCAGGCAAAGTTCTGTAATATTGGTAGGGTAGGCAGCACACAGATAGATGTGTGTACCTTTATAATGTTTGAACAAGACATAGTAGATCATTTACCCCTGAGGAAGCGTTTGATAAACGCGAAACGCGTCGGTTTTTACCTGCTTTTGAATTGTTTTAGATTGGCTGAGGTTATGCCCTAGCCCTTTTTAAAATTAATAAAATAATTTCTGGATTCCCTGCCTTGGCATTCCTGATATAAAACGTGCGCCGGTTCCACCATCTTCTTTTTCCTCTACTTTTCTGCCTGGGGACAACACTCAGGGGAACAGCGGCAGCCGTATACAAGGCTCCCGGCTACAGTAAAACCCCTGTATGCTAATATGAATTTGTGCCTCTACACTAAAAGCGCAACTCAAATTGGTGATAGTCAAATACCAACGTATAACTTTCCACCAAACGTACTTCACCATCTGTGCGCCCCCTTGTTTTCCTTTTGTCAAATTTAGAAATATATATATATATAATATATATATAATATATACAAAAAACACACACACACACCCCAAAAAAATGGTTACGGACAGAACAGGGACTGTAGGTTTGTTCTTAAGCTGAATTTGTATGTAAGTTGGAACGGGTATATTTATTAAATGTAACTGCGGCACAAGAGGTTTTTTTTGTTTGTTTGTTTCAGACAGTATAGGGAAAGGTTTTTACTATTTCTTTTGCTATCTGTGGCCCTGTTAATAAGATTTCACCTCATGTGTGTCTGTAGAATGCTGGAACTTGTAGTGCCACAGCTACAATTTGCTGTGGAATATGGAACTACAAGTTCCAGCATGCCCTAGTCTACGTTTGTAACAGATGTAAGGAACGTCGTACGTCAGGGACTGCCTGTGTATGTAGAGATGACTGGTATTTATATATTATAAAATATATATATATATAAATAATTATAATATATATATATATATAAATAAAATAAATAATAAAAAGACAAAAGGAGAAAAAAGGGGGGGCGCACAGATGGTGAAGTAGTTTGGTAAACGTATACAGTTGAGTATTTTTCTACTCACCAATTTTGATTTGCGCTTTTAGTGTAAGAGGCACAACCCCAAATATTAGCATACAGGGTTTTTAAACTGTAGCCGTAGCCCTTGTATACGGCTGCCGATGTTCCCGTGAGGGGCGTCCCCCAAGCAGACAGTAGAGGAAGAAGAAGATGGTGGAACCGGGCCTGGTTCCAAAGGAAAGAGGAAACCAGAGATTAACAAAAAGTAGGGGAAAATACCTCAAAAAATTAAAAGGGAAGACCCTAAATGTAATTTAATCTGCAAACAAAAAGGCAAGGTACATTGGAAAAGAACACTTTAAATAACAAAGAGCAATTGGTGTTTCATTACTTCACCTACCGTCCAAATCGTGGGATGAGTGTTTACTGAAACGGACTTGAATTCAAATTTATCCATTTTTTTTTTGTTTCTATATAAACTTATCTTCTTTTTTTTATAATTTTGCTAAAATTTTAATTTTTTCTTTCCCTAAAATTTATAAATAAACCTTATTTTAATTTTTTAAAGTTAATTTATTATATCCCCTATTTTTATAATAATAAATAATTTATCCCCTTCCCACACATTCCATACACCACCCGGTTTTCCACATCATTTTTTATATATATATATATATATAAATACACACACACACACACACATACATACTTACACACACATATCTAACACAGACACTTTAATTACAATTTTCACCAGTTTTATTATTGCTGAATTTGTCATTTTATTTGTCGTAACTGTATCCGTAGCGCTACGAGAAGTTAAATACTGCAGCAGTGTCGTGTCATATCATTAATACGGCTCTGCTACATTACAGTCATCTCTAAAAAAAGAAATAAATCATCCTCCTCAGTGAGTGCACTTATTCTGGCTTGCACATAATCCTATACGCTGTGTTCTTAGATGAACCGCGTCCATTATTCCTGACAACAAATTTACAGCTACAGCGTTTTGTGATATTAGTACAAATCGGGTAGTAATTGAAAGACATTACTAGCACTGGGGCCCATTGAGTAAATGTATAGCGGCACCACTTTCATTGCAGCGACAAATAGGAAACAGAACATGGTGGCCTGACGCCCCATTAATAACGGAAATTTGTTTTCCGTGAACCAACAAAACCCTGTGCAGCCGGCTCATTCTTTTCAAAGGACCGTGCTGTTTACCAGATCATCGATTCACAAATTGTAACATAAATTCCTATGCCAGGACTGCAATTTGGCCAACGTTTGAGGCTGCTGTACATCTTTGTGGCGTTAGCTGAATATTGCAGCCATCATTAAACTTAAGTGCTGCATTGGGTGTGAATATGTTTAAGTCTGGGGAGAGCTACTACAGACTCTTGGAAAAGACAACTAAAAAAAAAAAAAAAGTAAGAGGTTTCTAATGAGAAACATGCTCCAGGAGTTCAGCAGAACCTCACACTTAGCAGTTATATTACAGAGAACCATGCTGGAAGTGTAAAAGAAAAAGAACAGAAAATATTGCTGAAAAATGCAGTTGGTTTTAAGGCAACTTTTACTCTGACAAAATACGAACCTGAATGTATACATTATATAAATGGCTGCAAGCGAATAGAGAGCATAAACGCATCATAGTCTGTAATGCTAAAAAGTCCTGGTGGTCCCATGTTAGGAGGTCTTCCCAGGTCTCACTCCTGCAGCATAAACTGGAGATGTTCGGGGCCAGCATCTGAAGCAACGCGACGTGGGATAACACAAAGAAATGGCTTCACTGGTTTCCAGCAAGGAAAAAGTAATTGGATTCTAAAACAGCAATAAGTGATATTAGCTAATATGAGCAGAACGGCAAGTTCACTATGACCAGGAGGAGGAATCATCAGCATTCCTGTTACCTGCCAAGAGTTGGTGATATGAAAGTGATGGCAGAAGTGACAACGGCATGAATGTTCTTAAGAATCAGACAAAAAACACAACACTATTGATAATGTAAAGGGACACGTGTAAGAACGAATACTGTATGATTTGTGCAGGAAAGGTGCAGAACTTTTGAAATCTCACCTGGCAGCCCCTTTGGTCTAGCTGTCTTAAAGGGGTTTTGCCACGAAGTAAAAATGATATGGAAAGTTTTAAAATTAAATAAACATTTTAAACATTCATCATTATTAAAAATTCTGCACCGGTTTTGTTTTAGCTGCTCCTTTAGTGATCCATTGTTTACAGCTCGTCTCCAGGGGATACGACCAGGGCCGAGAGCTTTTCAGTCTTGGTCGCACATGCTCAGACATCACCGCTCCTCTCACGCAGCTACTGAGTGTTCAAACCCCAGGAGTTGCCATTCTACTCCCGTCCTCTGTACTCCTTAGTAATTGGTCAAACAGTGCAAATAAATAAAAAAGAAACCTCAGTGAAGTCTGTGCATTGATAAAGAGGAAAAAAAAAAATCCACAGGTTAAGTTTGCGGAAATTAAACCCAAGGACCCATTGCTTGAAAAAAAATTTTTCCTCTGATTACAGTGTAGCACTCCAATGCAAAACAGACCTTTTCTTTGGCAAAGGGAGAGGAAAGGCATGGAGAGTATCCGTGGGTAAAATGATATGAAAATTCAAACAAATCCACACCCCCCCTTCTGAACAAACGGGCTGGTGCAGGGGTATAAAATAAATTGTGGAAAAACCCCCTTTAAAGAGGCTTATCCTCATGGCCCCCCTCAACCCAACACCTTCCCTTCTATTCCATCATACCAAAAAAGTCACTGGTCAACCCACACATGGAATTTGGCTTTTTGGGCACCAGTTCCGGAAGCCATTGTAAGCTTTAAAGGTTAAAAGGGCGGCAACAAAAGTAATAAAAGGACGGGGTGGACGAAAAACCCCAGAAAAATTTAGCAAGATTGGGTTATTTATTTTGGGAGAAAAGAGGTTTCGGGGACAAAAAAAAATATATATAAATATATTAAAGGCAAAAAGAGATCTCCCCCAGGATCTATTTTACCCAGGACTGCAGTATATCCAAAACGGGGGGCGCCCTCACTCTTGAGGAAAAAAAAGTTTCTCCATAAACATAAAAAAGATTTTTTTAACTGAAAGACATGAATGTGGAACTCTCGTAAGGAACCTGTCATGTTATTTATAACAGAGTTAAAAAAGGGTCTGATTATTTTTAGAGGAAATAGTATAATTCTTGTTCCAGGGCGAAATTGTGGCGCGTACGTAGGGGCCCAATTACGTGGGGTGTTTTGGGGAGTTGCGCAATACGCGCTTATCTTGGGGCGGGGGGGGGCGGAGCCCCCCAGCCCCATTGACCCCATTCCCCCAGGTGTATTCGCCGAAGTAATTGACGTCATTTATCTCCCCGACTACTACGTTGTATTTGGAGCGGGGAGAGGAGGCGCAATCCATGATGACAGCTTTTGTTACCATAATTTTACCGAATATGGGCATTTTGCCCATTTTTAAGGCCCTCCAGCGAAATGCGCACCGAAGTTACCTATGTGAACATCCCCCAACAATTTATGACCAGGGTTTTGGGGAAAGGCGCTGATCCAGGTTTTTCTGATTGCATGATTTGGAGTCGGAAGGAAATTTTTTTCCCCCAAAAAAGGACAACATGGGGATTTTGCCTTCCTCTGGATCAACACTTTAGCAAATAGGGTAACTGGATGGCTCTTTCTTTTTTCAGCCTTACAAACTATGTAACCATGGAATATTCCTCCTGACAGAACTATTTTATTAAATACTATTCTTCATGAAATATAAAATATGTGAATTTTTTTTTTTTTTTTTTTAGACTTCTTTATAGTACTAATCTTTAATAATACAGCAGCAGCATGCTCTGTAATGCCTCATGTCTTAGAGGGTACAAGAAAAGAGAAAATCAGTAGGAGGGATAATAGGTTGAAACTTCACAGGGAGGCGTTCTGGGAAAAAGGGACTAATATCCATGAAAAACAGTTTAAGCTTCTTTTGAAAAATTTCTTTTGATTCTGTTTAAAAAGGAAAATTTCTATAGTTATTAGATATTTGAACACATCCCCATTGGATATAGAGACATGGGGGACACTTTGGCCTTCCCGAGCCTTTTTTTACTTTCGCATAGGAAAAAAAAGGGGCTTGTGAAAGGGCAAAGGGGGCGCTGACCCCAAAATTATGAGCATCCTGCCAAGAAGGTATGGTGGCACCTCACCAAAAATTTGGAGAGATCTCCCCTTAGGCTGGGGTCTACAAAAACAAAATGGAAATCTAAAATCCAAGCTTTTTAAAAAACGTTGCAACCGGGGTTTTTCCCCACAAAATTTGCCCTAATAACTGGGGTTTTTTTTTTGGATTTGACTGGGCCCCGTAATTGAACCCCAACTGCAACGGGGGCGAAATGTACAGCAGGTTTTAAAATCCGCCAGATTTTAAAACCAACCAGAAGAAAAATCTGTGCTGTGTAGACTGCAGCATATTACTATTGCGGTCCTCACATTTACTTGTGTACGTTGAATTTTGGGTTTGATTATAAATACTGAATTCCACCGAAATCTGATGAAAATACTGTGGTGTGTAGACATAGCCTTAGGTGGAAACATCTCATCAGGCTGTTTCACAGAGGCTTCCAGACTCCTCTCTTCTTCCCACTCTTCTACCCGTCTCCAGACTCCTCCTCTTCTCACCCTTCTACCCGTCTCCAGACTCCTCTTCTTCTCACCCTTCTACCCGTCTCCAGGACTCCTCTCCTTCTTCTCACCCTTCTACCCGTCTCCAGACTCCTCTCTTCTTCTCACCCTTCAAACCCGTCTCCGACCCCTCTTCTTCTTCTTCACCCTTCTCCCCTGTCTCCAACTCCTCTTTCTCACCCTTCTACCCGCCCTCCAGACCCCCTCTTCTCTTCACCCTTCTACCGTCTCCAGACTCCTCTTTTTTCCTCCCCCCTTCTACCCGTCTCCTGACTCCTCTCTTCTTCTCCCCCCTTCTCCCCGTTTCCAGACTCCTCTTCTTCTCACCCTTCTACCCGTCTCCAGGCTCCTCTTCTTCTCACCCTTCTACCCGTCTCCAGACTACTCTTCTTCTCACCCTTCTACCCGTCTCTTGACTACTCTTCTACCCGTCTCCAGACTCCTCTCTTCTTCTCACCCTTCTACCCGTCTCCAGACTCCTCTCTTCTTCTCACCCTTCTACCCGTCTCCAGACTCCTCTCTTCTTCTCACCCTTCTACCCGTCTCCAGACTCCTCTCTTCTTCTCACCCTTCTACCCGTCTCCAGACTCCTCTCTTCTTCTCACCCTTGTGGAGACAGGTAGAAGGGTGAGAAGAAGAGGAGTCTGGAGACAGGTAGAAGGGATGAATCTGGAGATTTTTTTTTTTTGCCTGCATCAACGCTGCAAGTGAACAGAAAATGATGTTACAAAGGAGATTGACGGTTCTTGAGGACAGGATGTAATTTCTCGTCAGATATTGTCAAGTGATTTGTGACAGTTGCATACACTTTAGGACTAAGAAAGGAAGTAAAAACTGTCAGAGTTTAAGGTTATAAGACAATAAAGAGAGGAGTTGCAAGATAAGTTTCTCTGGTATGATGAAAGATGGAAGTGTAGGTTTAAACTTGGAGGAACTAAGGAAATCTGCTGGCACATGATTTCTTTCATAGACATTTGGGACACGGAGCACTGCACAGCAAACTGAGTTTAAGGTGTGTGCCAAGTCACCCGCCATCTGTGTCATTTGATCTTTTGATGGGAAACTGTTCATAAGTTCCTAGAAGGGTACTTTTAAAAGTTCCCTGAATGAAGCAAAGTGACAACTAGGTGTTACCAGTTGGTCACTATACAATCTGGGTCACTATACAATCATTGTCCACAGTTTTTGGCTAGGTTCACAGGGTTTATTTGCAGGGCGTAATTACGCCCCGCAATTATGCCGTGTGACCGGGGGCGGGGCGGGAGCGGGGGACTGAGCAGGGGGCCCGGCACTTCGCCGGCCATAGACTTGAATTGCTAGCGGGGGCGTTTTTTGCGGCTAGTAATTCACAATGTCATTTCTCTCCCCCCCCGTGGCTTCGCCGGGCGGGGAGAAGGAGACGTATCCATAGTTCTCTATGAGAACTGTGAATTACCGTAATGAATGGGCCTTTTGGGCCCCGAAAAATTGGCGCACTCCGGCGCCGTAAATTACGGAACCGAATTACGGCCCATTTTAAGCCGTGTGAACATGGCATTAGTCTGTGAAGGGACACACCCTTTTGACAATGAAGATGGCAGCACCCAGTTGTCAATTTCATCATATATATTCAGGAGGAATAAAAGAGGAATGAGTTCAAAAATAGTTTTTTTAAAGGGATTGTTTTTTTTTTTTGGGGAAAACACATCTACTAAAAGCGGGAAAAACTTCATGAGTTTTTAAAAGGGTGCGTTTAAAGTAAACTGCTTTTTGGAAGAAATGTCCCAAAAAAGTTTGTGTACTTTAAAATGTAAAAAAGTTTTAATTTCTTTTTTAATAGGTTACCCATTGCTTAAAGTCTACACATCACAAGCCCCCGCTGCCAGCACCTTGACTTTTCTCACTTTCCATAATATCTTTTTATTATGTATAGTCTGCTTAAAAGGTGCAGGAGCCCTGTTTTGGGTTTGTAAAAAATTATGGCGGGAATAAAGGGGATTTTTATCCCTTAATAAGAAAAAGGAGAGAAAAAAATTCAGAAACCTCCTTCAATCAGGGATTTTAAAAACCCGCTTTCCTTTTTTGGGTATGGGGCTTGTTTTAAAAAACAAATTTTCCCTTTCCCTTCCCCCAAGAAGCATTTATCATGGGCCTTGCAAAACTGTCAAAGTGGGAAAGCTGCTTTAGCGGGGAAGGGGGTTTTTCCTTTCCAATGCCTTTAAAAATTTAGCCCAAAAAAAGCAGAAAAGCCCTAGAAAAAATTTTGAAAACCAAAAAAAAATAGAACTTTTTTTAGTGGATTTTTCCAGGGGGAAAGGGAATTAAAAAAAAGGGTATGCAATACGGGTTTTCCCTAAAACCAAAGGAGGGTCTTCCTATAGGTCTCGGGGGTTACTCTAATTTAACCAACAGTAGTTTAGGAAGGGCAACCTAAAAATTACTACCAAAAAGCGCAACAAAGGGTTAATTTTTCAGGAAAAACAAAGCTATTACATTTTGTGTTGGACAGCAGATTGAACTTTGCTTACATGTTAGAACAGGGGTGGGAAAATTGTTCCTCCCAAAGGGGCCGGGAAAAATCCCTCAAAATCATTTGTCTAGCCTTCCCAAATAAATGTCAGACCCATCACCCATCGGGAATTAAAAGACTAGCGAAATGCCACCCTAAATTTTGGGCCCCAAGTTGCCCTTTTAAAGTGCTACTGCGCATGCGCTGGTCTCGAAAGCTCCCAACACATGTTTGCGCAGTTGGGGAAATCGAGTGCAGAGCAATGTTCACCACCACAATGGGAGATGCATATTGCCAAACAGACAAGTACATCAGCAGCAAATCTCATCCATGTAATTTCTGCTTCTGCAGATTGGGGGAGGTGTGGCCCAGACCCGGGAAACAGAGTTTTCAGGCACATGACTTTTAGTAAAAGGCAAAGAAAGGGTTACTTTATTATTAAGCTATTATACCATAATAGAAAATAGGGGAAATGTAATCCCATAACTGATGTTCTAGAGCCCCGGCCCAATGGACAAAAAACAAAACCATGAAAAAATTAGTAGAAATTTTTACTCCCAAAAAAAACCCTCCGGCTACGGGTCTCATCCCCCAAAAACTTTTCAAAAAAGGGGGCCCCTTAAAAAAATACCCCCCTCCTTTTAAAATTTAAACAGAAATTAGCTGTGTCTTATCCCAAAGTCTGGCAACCAATATGGCTGGAAAATTTGCCCCTGAAAATAGATCACGATAATGGGGAAATTTGGGGGTTTTTTCTAAAGGCCCCTGTTCTTTTCCCCAATTCCAGTCATTGCAACTTAAAAGTTTACCCAGGCACAGCGCCATCCATATAATGGGGGCTGTGCCGGGGTTTTACTACTCATTTCAGTTAAAACCTTCCTTTTTTGGATTCAACCAGTAAAATTAAACTTTTATTACTTTTAATAATTCTTTTAAAAGGAGTGATACAAAAAAAAGTAAAACCCTGGAAACTGCTGGCTTTTGTAGTCCTCTAAAAGGAGATCAGTCTATCCTCACTTCATTTAAAAGGGGATTTCCCGGACGCAATTTTTTCTTCCCTTCCTTATCAGCACAGGGAGAAATGTAAAAAAAATTTTCCCCTGAGTCATGAAGGCTGAAGGGTAAAGGGGGGAGGGGGTGAGTAAGGAGTGAGGAATAAGGGCGCCTAAAAACTTAAAAAATAAAAAAACAAAACAACAGTGGATTCTCAATAAAAGCAAGACACAGCCTCTTTGACTCCCTTTTTCAAACCCGGTCCCTTTAAAAAGCTCATTTCGTTTTGCCTGCCCATAAATTTAAAAAAAGTTTTTTTCACGCAAGCCGGCCTGTGGGGCCCTCCTTGGTCGGGGCGGGGGAAGCTTTCGGGAAACTAAGGGGGGATTTAAAAATTGCGGTACTCTCATTTCCCTTCACTTTTTGTAAACACATATATTTAAAAAATTGATTAAATATAGTTTTTGAAATTAAATATTCCCCCCTCAAAAATTAGGAGGATCCTAGGACTACAAAAAAAAAGCCCCGGGAATCGGGTCCACGGGAAAAAAAAAAAAACCACACAAGTAAAATCCAAATTTTCGGTGCCCCCCTTTTTTTGGGCGCTGTACTGGAATACGTAAAAAAAAAAAAAAACCCCGCGCTTTGAATTTGAAAAAGATTGAAACGGTGTTTTTGGAAAAAGTGCTCTGGACTTACTCCCGCCGCGGGAACCCCAACGGGGGGAACGCCGGGGTTAATGATTAATAAAGGGATCGTTGAAAAGGGAAAGGGGGAATTGTGGGGGGCGGGCCAGACAAAATTTGGGAGGGGGAAATGGGAATTAAGCGCTACAGATAAAAGGAGAAATATGGGACTCCAAAAAAAATTTTTTATTCTAAAGTAGGATTTTTTTATCTCTTGGACGGGTTTTCAGGGACTGTTTATCCGTTTCCCTCAGACATAGATACAAATTTCCCCGGGTGCATTTTTTAAAAAACCCTCAGGGGGATTAAAAAAACGAGGTTAACATAGTACATTTAATTCATTAAAAAAAGGGGGTTTAAACATATAAAAGAAACAATTTCACATAGAAAATACAATATAATCAAAAAAAACAATATTAAAAACCCAAATGCTGAACCCTAAAATATAAAACTTAAAAAATAATAAAAAATCTTATTAAATAAAATGTTGAAATAAAAAAGAAAAAGATAAAAAATGAGGTTTTAAAAATTCCTTTTTAACAAAAATTTTCCCATTCCAAAACAGAGTGAAAAAAAAAGTTTTTAAAAAAAAAAAGAATTTTTAAAAATTGATGGCATTTTGGGTTTTCTTTTTAAAACCCAAGCGTTTGGGGGTGCCCAATTTGTATACCCAAATATACTTCTCTCTTACTGGGCATCTTAGTCATACCTATTATTGCAAGAAATGTTTTTTCTAGGGGGTTGAATGCAAAATAGGGGGTTTCTTTTGAATTATAAAACCCCAAACCCATATGTTTTGGGTAGGCTTTTACAACAGCCTACCTTTTGGGGATATCATAGCGAGGGTTTTCATTACACGTCTCGAGAGCTTAGGGGAATGTTCCTTCCCCACCAAATTTTAATTACTTTTCAAAAGTTATTAAATATATCACATAATCGTCGCACCCCCGTAAGCCGTTTTTTTAAAAGGGGGAAAGATTCTCCTGAAAGTTGTAAAAAATAAATTTTTTTCTACAAAATTTCCCTTTGTGGGGCAACTTTACAAATTGCATTTCCCCCGGGGAAACGATCCGTTATTTTTATAAATTTAAAATTTTCTTTTTCTTTTTGCTGTGCTGCATTGTGCTGTTTCAATCTGGGGGGTTGCCAAAAATTTTTTTTTAAAGTTTTTCCCTTACGGAAATTTAAATTTGAGGTCTTTTTGGGGGAAAAAAATTTTTACCCCTGGATCCTTAAAACAAGATTTCCCAATGTTTTTTAAAAATTTTTCTGAATTTTCAAAATATTGGCTATTGTGTGTTGTTATAAAGCCAAAAACCTTTAGTTACCTCTTTAGTGGTTTTATTTTTTTGGAGTAAGATTTTGTGATTTTCGTTTAAAGGGGGCGGGGTTTTTTATGCGCACCTTCCAAAAATTTTTTCCCGGGGGGTTTTTTTTGAATAAACTTATATTTTTGGGGGCTTTCTTGTCCCTCAAATGATTGTTCCCCCAGTACAGTTTTTTCTTTTCTACGATAAATTTATAAAGGGGGGGTTCTTTAAACCATTCTTTGTGATTCGATTGAAGGCAGAAAATTTTTTTAGAAACAGTTTTTATTTAAAAAACCCTTTTAGACGCCAAAATACCCCCTTTTTCACATTTAAAGGGGGAGGTCTAGGAACACAATTTCACTATTATGTACAGTAGAGGTAAAATTATCCCCCACTGATTGTTTTTTAAAAAAATTTTACAAAGGAAATTTAAAAATAAACAATGGACCAAACCCAAATAAAAAGGGAATGCAATGGGGAAACTTTTATAGTAAAAGTTTTTTTTTTAAAAAGGGATTAATTTTAATTTAAAAAAAAAAATTCCCCAAAACCCCCCATTTTTAAAAGAAAATTTTGGGCCCCGATGGGCAAAATCTGGTCCCCCTCGCTGGTGCCAAATTTTGCTGATGGTAAAGGGACCTTTTTCATAAATTTTAAAAAAAAGTTTTTTAAAAAAGAGCCTAACCCTTTTTTTTTAAAAATTTTTTTAAATTTTTTTGAAAAAAAAAAAAGTTCTAAGTCTAAAAAAACTTTTTTACAAATTTTCCCGTCCAAGGTCATGTCTAATGTTTGTTTTAAAAGTTTTCTTTCTCTAAAGGGGGGCAAAGGGTGTAAAATTTTTCCCCCCAAATTTTTTTTTAAAAAATGTCAAATTAGGACTGAGTCGAATCCCTTTAAGAAGCCCGGGAAAACGCTCCAAAAAGGTTGAACGGAGGTCTATGAAGTGGGATAAAAAATAGAGAGGAGAGGGGTTTTTCCCAAATTATGGGGTCTCCCTGGGGGGTGCTCCACATTCGTGCACTTTAGGGAATGGTTGAAAAACGGGGGGGTAGGGTTCACCCCACTAAAAAAGGGTTTTAAATTTTCTTTTTCAGATAATCTCTTTTTTCGAAAAATATCTTGGATAAAAAAACTTATATTTTTCTTAATTCTTTAAAATAATAGACGACCTTTTCTATAAAAACAAGGGTCATCAAAAATTTTTTTTAATTTTGGGTTTTTTTTATATATTTCATAGTCCTTAAACACAAACAGCCCCCCCCTTGTCAGCATTCCTTATTCAATCGACTGATTTTAGCCCAAGTTTTTTTGAGCTTTTTTTTCTCTTTTTAGGAGATTTGTTTTTTGAGGTTTAATTTTTTTTCCCATTTTCCGCGATCATTGGTGGGCAAAATCCCTAAAAACGGGAATATAATTCCCCTTTTGGGTGTAACAATAAAATTTTGATTTTGTTTTAAAACCTTTTTTTTCCCCCCCCTAAACCCAAAATTTGGGAAAATGGGTTTTTGGGTTCCAAATGTATTTTTCTGTTTCTTTTTAAATTAAAAAAACTTTTTTTAAAAGGGGCAGCTTCCCTTAAAAAAATTTTTTGGAGGGCTTGGAAAGTTACAAAATCATCCCGGGGTATTTTTCTGGACTAAAAATTTAATCCTTTACTTAAAAATTTTCCTCAGTGGTTATAATTGATACTTTGATAGTTAAAAAAATTTTTTCCTTTTTTTTTTAATTTATTTTTTGTTAATTTTCTAAAGTGTTTTTCTTTATCTGTTTTTTTATCTGTTTTTTCAGGATGTTATATCTACCTGATATTTCTTTTTTTACCCCTGTTCCCTCGCTTTCCCCTTAAAATTTTTTTTTCTTTTTCCCGTCTAGAATTGCAAAAGGGTATGAGAGGCTACACAAATTGTGAATTTTTAGAGGTTCCCCCCTATATGTTGGTTTAAAAAAAAATTTAGTCGGGGTTCAAACCCCCAAATAAGACTTAGAATTTTAAAATTTTCAAAACCCGTTTGTTTGGGAAAAGGAAAGTGGGGTTTATTTAGTTCGAAAAAAAGGGGTTTCTTTTCATAAGGGCTTTTTTCCTGTAAACTGCTTTGATGGTTTGGAAAGGGAGTAAAAAAAGGGAGAACCGTAGTGGAAAAAATGAATCCATACACTTTTTTCACAGTACCCGAGGGGGGTTTAATATAGATTGTGACTGTAAAAGTGAAGGGTTTTTTTTTTTTTGTTAAAAGTTGGAAAAAGGCAAAGGGGCTCATTTAAAAATATCTGTATAAAAAAAATCTGGGTTTTTTTGGGTAGATTCTAGGGGGACGGGATCTTTTCAATATTTTTTAAAATTTTTTTTGCCTCATCAATTTTTTCTAGTTAAATTGGGAAATTTGAACCCTTTAAAATTTTCATCATTTTTTTCATTAGGGAAATCTTATGAGGGGGATTTTTTGGTATTTCCCCTTTTTTTCCTTCCCTTTTTTATTTTTAAAATTAAATTTAGAAAAAAACGTGGCTATTTTTTTTTGATGATTCCCCCTTTTTGATCCATAAATTTAAAACCTTAAATATTTAAAACTGGATTTTTGCTGTAGGGGTTGTGAGGGGGGAATACCTTTTTTGGGGCATTTTAAAGGGAAGTTTTTGGTTAACAACCCTTTCATTCAGGATTTTATAGTCTCCCCCTTTTAAATGGGTGGAAATTAAATTTTGAAAGGTTGGGTATACCATTATTATGACATTTAATTTATTTTTAAATTTGGGGGGGGATTTTTTTCTAATTCTAAACCTAAATCAAAATTAAAAAAGTTTTTTTTTTTTAAATTTTGTGCAACTCAATTTTTTTTTAAATTTTTCCCAATTTCCCTTTTTTCAAAAAAAACATACTGGGGGGATTTTTTTCCCAGGAAAAGGTGCAATTTCCTTCCACATTTTTTGCTAACAATGCAAAATTATCCCCTTTTTTTTCTTTATAGCAAAACATTTGTTAAAAGAACATTGGGCCGATTAAATTTTACCCCAAATTTATTTAAAAAAATGTTAAATCAAAAAAGGGTTAGGCTTTATAAATCATTTTTCCCCTTTGGTATAATTTTTTTTTGACAGGGACAACTCTAAAAAAGTAGCGTTTTAAAGTTTTTTGAAAACCCCTCAGACATCAGAGATCCCCTTTTTAATTCACGAGGGAAAAACCGTAAAGATTTTTTGTTGACAAACCTACCAAGAATTGTTTGGGGGTTCTTAAAATTTTAGAGAAACCTTTTTAGCTTTTAACCCCTAGAAAACATTTCTTGCAATACTATGGATCGAGCTAAGATGCTCAGTAAGAGAGAAGTATATTGGATATACAAATTGGGCACCCTCAAACCGCATGGTTTGAATGAAATCCAAGATGCCATCATTTAAACTTCTCTTTTTTTTACACTTTTTTTACACTCTGTTAGTACTGAACATTTAGCTTATAAGGTATTTTTAAATCCCTCATTTTTTATCTTTCTTCTTATTTTATACAACATGTATTTAATAAGATTTTTTATTATTAGTATAGTATTTATATTTTAGGGTTCTAGCAGATCTGGTTGTAATATTGTTTTTTATGATTATATTGTATTTTCTATGTGAAATTGTTTCTCTATATATGTAACCACTTTTTATGAATGAATCATGTGTACTATGTTAACCTCGTTTTCAATCCCGCTGAGGGTATTTAAAGTACAGCGGGAACTTTGTATCTATGTCTGAGGAAGCGGATAGCAGTCCGTGAAACGCGTCACATAGAGATAATAAATTCTACTTTAGAATAAAAGTTTTTTTTTGGAGTCTATATGCTCCTTCCCCCCTGTAGCGCTTAGTCCCATTTTTCCACTCCCAATTCTGTCTGAGCAGCCTCACAATTCCAGGTGCTTCTCAGCGATCCTTGATTAAATATAGTGTTGAGCGATTATTATCGTCAAAGTTGAAATTGGCACAGTTTTTATGGTGATCGGATTTTTTAGATCATGCGATAATTTAGGTTAAAAAACTGTGCATCATCTATTAAGACGGCCATTTTCGGCGATTCCTGTAATTTTGGCGGCGAGCAAATCAGATTACAGAATAGAGCAGGTGAGATGTGTGTGCGACGTCATGACTGGGATGTGTATGTTGCGATTGGCTGGAAAAATCACATGACCTCGTTTTACATAGAACAGCGTTTTCCTGTTCAGCCTCAGTGGGCTCTCAGCGTCTCAGAGCAGAAGGACGTGCGCTCTGCTGTGTCCAAACAGCTCAGCGAAAATTATTATATTTCTTCACAGAGAAACCTCTACTATTAGCTGTGATCCTTAAAAATTTTTGTAATTAGAGATTGGAAGATTTTATATAGTTAGGTAAGAATTTTAAAGGAGCATCTAACCGCTGTAAAGTCACGGGGGGGTGGAGGGGGTCCCCCCCCGGCGAACACAACAAAAACCTAAAAGAATACTGGATAAAGTTCACAAGACTATTGTAACATTTCAATAGCTTTATTA